>CAKNYM010042402.1:0-49266 GCA_932195095.1 Andricus curvator
AAATAATATTAAAAGGTAAACAAATACATAATTTAAGGTTGATTAAATATACAATGAAATATTTATAAATAAGAATTTTTATAAATATCACAATTAGGCGCGCGCTCAAGCGCGCGCATATTATAGTCTAGTATATGTAAAAAAATATTTCAAAAAATTTAATTTCTGTATAATATTTGTTGCTGACGATAACAAATATTTTATTATTAGAATCTTTTGTGATTATCGGTCACTTTGAACAAATATTTGTTAGTTTATTATCATAAAGTTTATAAAACGTCGAAGTATAATCTTCAGTTTGAAGATTGTAGCCTAAAAAGATTTAAAGTAGAGACAGCATTGAAGGACAGGTTAAAGAGCGTCAAAAGGGTCTTGAGTTATAAAAATGTAGGCTCCAAAGATTCAAAGTAGGTTCAGAGAGGTATTACAGCGTCAAAGTAGGTTCTTGGATATAAAGACTGTAGCTTCTCAAGATTCAAAATCGGGCCTACAGATTGAAATGGAGTCAAAAGAGGCTCTAATGTTTCATTTTCTAGGAGCTTAAAGTTTAAAGTAGTGGCTGTAGGTTTAAATAGCGTTGAAGCAGGTTCTATAAGAAGCTGCAGATTCAAAGTAGGGTTTAAATTTCGACTCAAGATAAGGGTCCCCAAAGAAAACCCCATAAGTGACAAAGTTGAATTTAACTTAATATTGCGTTTTATTAACGCTTTTAGAAATTTTTTTTCATATATAATCATTAATCGGTCATTTAAGAATACCAAGTTCTTATGTAAACTAATAATAACTTTAATTTGTTTAAACATTTGTTTTTTCAGGTAATTCGCGAAATGAACGTATTTTATAGAATTTATGAGTTCTTTAGTCAATTATAACAATGACATAATTGGTTTGAATAGTTTTACAATCATATTTAAATCATATTGAAGCAAAATAAAATTGTTCAAATAATTTGAATTTGTTCAAACATTTACAAGTATTCTTAGAAAACAAATTAGCATTTAAAAATATTCAAATCTGTCGAAAATTTGGTGAAATAAAATGCTTCTCCTACTCTTTTTAGGTAAACTACATACTTGAACAAACACGTATTATTTAAATAATTGTAAAATGATTACAAATTTTTTTTTATTCTAATCATTGATTAAAGTACTCATAATGTCTATCAAATACGTTCATTTCGCGACTTACCTGAAAGAAGCAAATGTTTAAAGAAATTAAAATTGTTTAAGCCATGAAAATTCGTTATAAAATGACTGGGTAATGTTACATTACCAATTATTGATACCTAATGAAAAAACTTTGAAAAAGCGTCACTAATTCGCAATAATAAGTAAAATTCAAATTTGTCACTTATGGGGTTTTCTTTGAGGACCCATAGGAGTGGCTTAAAGTCATTCACCCTCAAAATTTATGACCGATTCTTATTCTCTGATGAATTCTGAACAATATACTGAAGTACGGAATTATTTGTAGCATATCGTTGCGTTTTAATATTAGATTTACAAAACGCTGACTTTTTCCCATGTTAAATCAATGGAAAACTGCATGTTCTGTGCGCGACCCTTAAATATTAACCAACTTCGATCAAATTTAGAGATTTTTTTAGGCATTTGAATAAAACTGGGTGGGGGGGGGGGTAAGAGCAAAGAAATTCGAAAAAAGAAAAATAAGGGCCAACATAGTGTGGATACAATGGAGTGACTGTCCCACTTGAAAAATTGGACGCACAAAACGACGTACTAAAAGACGTCCCAAATTGGAATACAAAATGACGTACTTTGGTATGTCCTTTTGTACGTCCTTTGTTACGCCTTTTGGTATGTCGTTTCTGAAGTCATTTCCTATTTAAAGAAAAGTGCTTGGGATTATGTTTTTAAATTTAACGTTTAATAGATTCATACATAGGTCAGGAAAACGTGTAAGCCCATTGGCTCACTAATAACATATAAGTTTCTTAAGTAGTATTCAAGTATATATATATATAATTTCAAAAAAGGGTTAAACGACCACCGCAGGGTCCCACTGGGAGCAACTGCCATCTAAAAATGACACCGGCTCTCAGTAAAACCGCGGTAAATCACACCTATGACCACGTCTGACGACAGTGAAATGGGTGGCCACAGGGCACGTTGAAATCACAACGACAGGCCAGTGAAACTCTCGTGTGTCTTGAAGACACGAAGTCACCCAAGGATGACAGCTTTCTGTATCCATCTCGCAAGTGCCTTGGCATATTTTTGACACGTGGGTATGGCTTTGAGGTTACGAACCAGTGATAGTTTCGCACCTCCGAGAGCACCGATCACAAGGACAATTACTTTAACCGAATATTTTGGGTACAGTCGTTGCAGCTCCCTTTCAAGGTCGTGATACCTCTCCTCCTTTTCTTTATCCTTGGCAGTGATGTTGTAGTCGGTTGGAGCCGAGAATTCGATCAGGAATATAGTTCGTTTCTCGAAGTCTTGGAGAACGATCCCAGGCCTCGAGTGTGCAACGGAGACTGCTGTCCGCAAATCGTAGTTCCAGAAAATTTGGCACTTCTCGTTTCGGACAATTGACTCCATCTCCCCCGGAGCGTTCGGCAGGGCAGGATCGCGGCCAACACCGTAAGAGCGACAAAGGTGGTAATAAAGCACTCTTAGGGCCGCATTATGTCTGTAGAGATACGTCTTTCCCGCTTGAGTGGGACACCCAGATAGTATGTGTTCTAGGTACTCACCGTGTGCCTGATACGCTCTGCACCTATCGCTGGTAACTTCTTGACATAGAATGCCGTCACGGTATACTGATGTGAAATGAGACCGTCCTGACATGCGAAAATGAAAACCTCTGTACCTGAATTAAGTATTGATGATCTGAGGAAAGCAAAAGTTCGCATCTTCGACAAGGACTGTTTTTCTACATTTCTTTGGCCATTTGCAACAATGTAATCTGTATTTAGAGCAATTCGGTTATGAAGGCATTGGGGATTCAGAAGTCTGTATCCGCCAAATGTGTTTATTTATTTATTAAAATTTACTATATGGGACAACAACTATAAATAACTATAAAACAACAATTATATGACTTTCAGGTCATTCATATAAAAGACATGAGTGACCTTATGCTCGCGTTGATTAATGTCGTCGCAGAGGTATGCAGGAGAATTTCGTAGTGCGAGTGATTGAGGCAGAAGTGTGATGCAAAACAGCAGAGAGCTCATGGTATCGCCCTGAAAGACGCCCCGCTGGAAGGTGACGTTTTTCGTTGTCACACGATAATTTCCAGATGACGGTGCGTCTTTGTAGACACATTATCGATGAGCAGGTTCTCTCGACATCCTGTTACGCCTCTCTTTGAGCCGCGTTGTTCATACATCTCATGTCACACGGGTCAGATGGTCTGAATAATCCTATCATTTAGGATAGCTGTGAAGATCTTATACAGTGTGTATAGACAAGTTATTGGCCTGTAATTCTTTGGGTTAGATAAGTCGCCCATCTTCGGGAGAAGCACTGTGCGTTCTTCCACCAACCATTCCGAAATAGGATCTTCCTACTTTAGATATGAGGTGAAAATACGGGCCAGATGTTGGTATCTACAAGTAAACTTCTTCCACCAGAAGTTCTTGATACCATCTGTTCCTGCTGCGGAAAAGTTCTTCTTGCCCCTATGTGCTTCTTCACCTGTTCGGCAGTGATTGATGGACATTCGTCCTCAGATGTTATGAGGTTGTCGCAAAAATCCTTGAAACGCATGATATTATCAGCATCTTCTTTCAACTCCAGTGTTTTTCGGATCATGTATACCTCTCTCCAAATAAACTCAACCTCGTTGCGCTTGGGTCGATTTTTCACAGAAACAGGGAGATCGCTGAAGAGGCGCAATCGGTCAGCGGAAACTGTTGATTCTCCCTGACCCATCTCACCCTCTTCTGTATTCTTCATCTTGCGTCAGATAACACCCGTATTTCGTCAACAATATGCTGCTTGATCTTTAGCAGCTTTCACTTGTTCAGTGTGTGATTGTAGGTCCTCAGTTCTTGGGCGAACTTTCGAACACTTTCCGTGAACGGTCTACCAGATGTTATGTAGTCAATCACACACTGAACACGGGACGCATTCTGTCTTGGCCATTCAATCTTTTTGTTCAATTGATGCAAGCGTCTTTTGGTCTTTTGACCCATCGTCGATTTCAGCATTCGATTTGAATCAGCCAAAGCTCTCGCAGCACCGTAAACTGAACAATTGATGGTCCAGAGGTCGGACTTCTCCGAGATATCCTCACGAAGGATGGCATCCATTTCAGCCAGATTTTGGGGCTTAGGAGGAACCCGCATTCCCATGTTCCTCCTTGTCCTGTAATCGCAATCATCTCTCAGAAGGTGCCTGCTTTCAGCGGTTGGTTTTAATGTTGCTTCCCCATCTTTCATATGCAGCTTGTTCAAACAGCGGTTGGGGAAGCGCTCCGCATACATATTCATTTTTCGAGAGGTAGGCACGTTGATTTCACAATTACTGATGCAAAACGTGTTGAAGCTCTGGGTGTTTCTGGCACCACAGAGTATGCATACGCGCCATAAAGCGTCCGTGAGCAGGGATAATGCTGACATCGTAGCAGGCTAGCATGTCATCTTTGAGTTGATTCGTCTACTCAATGTGGGCGTTTTTTCAGGTCGTCGTGTTTCCATCTAAATTATTTACAGCACCCTGAACTCTAGGGTGATCGGGACTTTTTGCCGACCCATTGTCGGGTGCTCTGCGTGTTCGATCTTTTGAACCGCATCTACAACTTTTTGGTGGTTTGGTGGTGTCCTTGTTGTTCCCACAAGCAGCTCAGGAAAGGGTTCTTCCGTCCACGTAGAGCACCGCATGCATGGATAAGGCTGCATACTCTGAGAGATCGCCCGGTATCCCAGAGTCACTGTTTAAGACACCTCATCCAGGTGCCATTCAGCATTCGGCACGGTTGTTACGCCTCTGATTAGAGGTTATTCCTTCGGAACCATCCCTGGACCGAACGCGTCCTCGAGTTGCGGATAGAAGGTCCCTGCACCAAGGGCTTCTGCTGAATATGGTTACAATAATTATTAAGAAGTCGCAGACAATTGTCCAGGGATTTCCCCGAAGGAAAAACCCTTAAGCGGAGGCGTAACAACCGTGCCGAAAGCTGAATGGCACCTGGGTGAGGTGGCCTAAACGGTGACTCTGTGGTACCGGGCGACCTCTCAGAGTATGCAGACTTATCCTTGCACGCAGGGCTCTACAAGGCTGGACCAACCCTTTCCCCAGATGCTCGTGGGAACAGCAATGGCACCAACAAACCACCAAAAAGTTGTAGATGCGGTTCAAAACGATCGAACGCCCAGAGCACCCAACAATGGGTCCACAAGCAGTACCGATCACCCGACAGTTTGGGAGCGGAAAATAAGCCCACATTGAGTGGTCGAATCAAGCCCCCAGATCTAGCTGAAATGGATGCCTTCCTTCGTGAAGATATCTCGCAAAAGTCCAACCTCTGGACCATCAATTGCTCAGTTTATGGTGCTGCAAAAGCTTTGGCTGATTCAAATCGAAGTCTAAAACCGACGATGCAGAGAATTACAGGCTAATAATTTGTTTAAACACACTGTATAAAATCTTTACAGCTGTCCTAAACAACAGGATTGTTCGAAGAATTGAGCCTGTGTGGCGAGAGATGTACTAACAACGCGGCTCGAGAAAAGATGTAGCAGGCTCATCAGCGCGTCCTGTCAATGGCCTGGATTGACTACTGGAAAGCTTTCGATTCAACCTCTCATAGACTTATCATCTGTCTGCTGGAAAGCTTGAAGGTTCATCCACACATAGTGAGATGCATAGATCGATTGATGCCCCTTTGGAAAACTAGATTTACTATCCCATCTGGAAATTATCGGTTGACAACGAACGTCACCTTCCAGAGGGGATTCTTTCAGGGCGATACCATGAGTCCTCTGCTTTTTTGCATCACAATTCTGCCTCTATTGCTCGCACTACGAAATTCTCCTGAATACCTCTACGGCGACACTAATTATCGCGAGCATAAAGTCACTCATGTATTTTATATGGATGACCTGAAGATCTATGCTTTTGGTAAAAGCAAACTTCAGAGTGCTTTAAATATCTTCAAGAAGTACACAGGAGAGATTGGTATGGTTTGGATTGGACAAATGTGCCAAAATTAATCTGAAAAAAGGAAAGATTACTGGCATTCCCAAGGACCCTGAGCTTGTGGATATAAGTGTTATTAGATATCTCAATACTGGCGAGACCTATACATACCTGGGCGTGCCTCAAAGCCGCATTCAGAACGTAACATCAGTGAAGGAGTCTCTCCGGAGCAGACACAAGCATCCTCTTTGAAAGATTTGGTCTTCAAATCTGTCGGTGTTGAATAAGGTATCTGCGACTAACATGCTTGCCGTCCCGGTTCCACTCTACTCGTTTTGGGTGGTTCAAAGGACGAAGAACGAGCTGACGGCCCTTGATATCGCCACACGTGAGATCATGCATATGCATAAGTGCTTGCATATCCATTCGTTTGTTCCGCGATCATACATCTTACGCCGTCAAGGCGGACGCGTACTGCTGAATCTCCAATTTCTTCATAACAGAATTTTTCTAAGTACAGCATACATCTTTGCAAGTGGCAGAGATCCTTTCCTAAAAATGGTCAGGAAACACGAGATGATTGGCAAAGGAGCGTTCCTTTACAAAGCCGCGGAGCAGGCGGCCGAGAATCTTGGCCTGATTTTTAACATCAGAAGTGAAGACATTGCATTACTCCATCTAGATTCTTCACTTCTAAAAGCCGAAGTGAAGAAGAGTCCTTGTCGAAGGAGCAAAATTTTGCTTTCCTCAGGCCATCAGGGCTTAATTCAGATACAGAGGGTTTTATTTTCGCATGCCAGGACGGTGTCATTTCCCCCTTAGTATACCATGACCGCATTTTATGTCAAGAAGTTCTCAGCGATAGGTGCAGAGCATATCATACACACGCTGAGTACCAAGAACACATACTATCTGGGTGTCTCACTCACGCGGGAACGACGTATCTCCACAGACATAATGCGGCCCTAAGAGTGCTTCATTACCATGTTTGTCGCTCTTGCGGTGTTGGCCGCGACCCTGCACTGCCGAAGGCTCCGAGGGAGATTGATTCAATTGTCTGAAACGAGATATGCCAAATTCTCTGGAACTACGATTTTCGAACAGCAGTCTCCGTTGCACACTCGAGGCCTGACATCGTTCTCCAAGACTTCGAGAAGCGAACTATATTCGTGATCGGATTCTCGGTTCCGTCCGAATACAACAGCACTGCCAAGGGGAAGGAAAAGGAGGAGAGGTATCAAGATCTTACAAGGGAGCTGCAACGACTGTACCAAAAACTACCCGAAGCTATCACTGGTTTGAAACCCTAAACCCATCTCACGGTCGTGAGACGTGGTCATATGTGTGATTTGCCGCGGTGTTACTGGGAGCGGGTGTCATTTTCAGATGGCAGTTGCTCCCAGTGGGACCATGCGGCGGTTGTTTAATCCTTTTTTTAATTATGTATATATATATATATATATATATATTACTTAAGATTTGTATATGTCATTAGAGAGCCACCGGGCTTTTTCCTGCGAGGTGCGTATAAAGTGTAACCTACTGTGTGTATAAAAAGGGATATTACGAGCTGTATAGTGTGGGTATATATAGAAGCTTATGACTGTGCGCTCTCGTTTAAAGGGTTGAACGCAGTGTCGAGCGTGAAGTGCGAGGTACTTAAAAAGGGTAGTGTACTGTGCATATAAAAAGGGCCTTTCAGAGCTGTTTAGAGTGAATATAGATGCTTGTTGTATTGAACTCTCGATGAAGGGATAGAACACGGTGCCGACCGCGAAGCGCGAGGTTCGTATAAAGAGTAGTATACTGTGTATAAAAAGGTGTATAAAGATCTGTGTAGTGTGGGTGTAGACGTAGAAAAGAGTGCATAAAGGGTTGTGTATTGTGATTATAAAAGCTTTTGGGTTCTCACTCCCGATGAAGGAGTTGAGCACGGTGGGGAGCGCGAGGTGGGTATAAAGAGTAGCGTTATGTGCAAACATGAGGGGAATAAAGTGTTAAGAAATTAGAAAGACTGCGAATTCAGGGAAAATAATATATTGTTCATCAAGAGAGAAAGAACAGTAAAACCACCTTTCTCTCATGGTGCCCACGATATTTTTTACAACATCTGTATGAAAAAGTGCAACTTTGTTATGCTTGTGAGAGTGAGTCGCAAGATAACTCATAAATATTGAGGTTAGGTTGTCGTTGTTCAAAGTCATGGTTACTCAACAGGCATGAAAAACCTAAATTCCCGTGCAGATTTTAGGAAAAAATAATAACGGTCAGTGATAAAGCGAGACAGACCGACTAGACCGAGATATTTATATGTAGAACAAATTTTCAATAAGTATAAAATTCGTAAAATCATTGAAAGAGGTAATCGTACTGAAACGAAACAAATTAAAGTAATAATTATTAACAAATAATGACCTCTTGAATTTTGGTTGTTTAGCAATTTAATTTTTGGAAACTGAAAACAAATCTGCATCAAGCTGACTTTGAACCAGCTGGAACCTTCCGTATTTAATGTGCAGTTGAGTTATTCAGTAACACTACTGGCGAGGTTTCGATAAAGGGGGAGGGTATTTTTTCGAATTCTTTAAACTTGATTGAAATCTTCTGAATTCCCTGATTTATCCAAACTCTTGTAGTTCCTTGAAATGGGTTAAATTCACTGCACTCTTTTAAATTCCTTGCATTATTTTAAATTCCAGGAATTTTCCTAATTCGGAAAAGTTTCTGGATTCGTGGAATGCCTTGAACTCCAAGGACTCCAAAATAATTCAAGGAATTCACAGTATTTAGGAAATTTAGATAATTCAAGTAATTTAGAGGATGAAGGAAGTTTGTCGAATTCAGAGAATGAATAGAATTTAGTTAGTTCAAAGAATTTTGAACATTTTAGCGAACCCAGTTTGGCAAAGAATGCCCTTTCTCCTAAAACCAAATCTATAGTCTATGGAATTTTGTAAATCTTGAAACTTACTCATCGTCAATACCAAGAAGATACCCCAGTCCCATCCAAGTGTGGCAGAATGCATCATAATCCTCTATGCTCGCCTTGTGTGCACCAAAAGCTTTAGGGTACAGAAGCATTAGTCCAAAAAATAAGAATTGAGTCACAACCATGTCCGCTTGATTTAATGGCTTGGGTCTTAAGGACAAATACTTCTCATGTTGAAATAACATGTGAGGACACTGTCCTAAGGCTGGTGCAGGACACGAGGATTGAAAATCTTGCAAAAGGATCTCTCTTGTAGGACAATATGGATTCTTAATTTTGGCTGCGGAATCGACATCTTCGTTTTTAATGTTCTGTAATTTTCTTCGAATATTACTGTGCATTTTTCGTACCGTTTGAATATCTTTGTAAGCTGCTGTACCCTCAGTCCAAGGATCTGAAGTGTACCAGTTTCTAACGCGTATTGTAGTTGAGAGGTATCTATAGTAAAGGAAAATTTCGGCTTTAATTATTCTTTACAATGTTCAATTGTTCATCCAACCTCCCCTAAATGTTTTACATTCATTTTATTTTCAAGCAGACACAAAGACCTCCTTATCTCTTTCTAACTTTATTTCACCAACATTCACTTCTTTTTTTTTATCTATCCTTTCATCCATCCTCACTTAATGCTTAGTTTTCTCCCGAATTATTTTCCCGAGTAAAAATATTTCGTCTCGAGTTCGTCTTGGCTCGTCTTGAGCTCGTCTCCAAGACGGCCTTGTCTCGCTGGAGGCCAGGGGCGAGCCTTAGGAGGCGAAGATGTAAGTATTGAGTTTATGACTAAGGTTTACGACGGGTTTCGAAGACAAGTCGAGGTGGACTTGTCTTAAGACGAGAAGTTTAAGTCTTGAGAAATGAACAGAATTTTTTCTAAAGGAAATTATATTATCAATTTTTGGCTTTAATATTTACCAGACTCAAAATTACGAAAGTTTTCGTTTGTGAATTTTATTTTCCATTATACTCTGACCTTTAAAAACTATGGACCCCACCGTCAGGGCCTCTTATTTCCAGGAATCAGGTAGCTAGGCTGGGACCAAACAGTTGACATCTGCTAAGAATTAAAATTTTACAACCGATAAAATTTGTAATTTTGTAATAACTGATTTTTAAATTAAAAATTTGGAACCTGTCGGTCTTAAGAACTACAGGCATATAACATTTTCCGTAAAAAGATTAAAACTGTGCTTTTCTACAAGTATCTAGTGAACTGCTGGCGATAGGAAAAATAGGATGACATTTTTAGATTTGCCATCCTAAGAACATAATTGTATTACGCGCCTCCTCCTCAGATCACCAGTTGTAGTGGGGCCCCCCCCCCCCCCCCCCCCGATGGCGCCACAAGGTTCACAGAAATACCAGAGATTTTTTGGTAATGTACTGTCCAATCCACTGTCCGTGCATTCCGGTCCCGTTTCATCATTCCTTTTCTTTGTGCCTAAATGGTTAGCCACACTAATTGAACTGTGTAATAAAAATTTAAAAAAATGGGTCATAAACGTAGATCCGAAGGAAAAAAGGAAAGAATTTCGAAAAAGTTGAAAAGATTAGAGGAAAAAATGAAGGACCAGGAAAAAGAACTTCGCAGACTGCAAGAGAAAAGAGAAAAAAGTGAGTATAACCTCACTTGTGTTACAGATACTTAGCATCAGCAGGAGTGTATAAGCGTCATCGTACATTTAATTGAGAAATTAAAAATCTCTTGATGTTGGAAGACACATGAAAAAGAGAAAACCGAAATTTGGTCATGACGTTCAAGTAACGTCTTGGTTTCCCTGTCAGATAGGACAAGTTTCCGCTAGAAAACAAGTTTTTCTTACTGACATATAATGAAGATCGGTGCAAGTCACATGCAATTATGCAATCTTTTTCCAATACGAAAAAAGACGATCCATTTTTACACTCAAGTACTCACTATACGAAACTGAAAGATATGTTTCTTACAAATCCTTCGTTTTTGGTTGTGTATAGGCAGAAGCGCCAACTCCGAGTCTCCACCGAGAAAAAGATCACATGAAAGAAATCGATCTTCAAGTCAAGATCGAAACTCACGGACCACTTCAAGGAATTCCCGACAACGATCATACGATTCGCCATCTGAATCCAGTTATGATTCTCGCAGGGAATCCCAGTATGACATATCGTCATCACAATATGAGTGATCGCCATCCCGATATGACAGATCGCGATCACAATATGAGGGACGTTCACGCAGTCTTTCTTCAAGAACATCCTACCATCGCCGTTCGGGAAAAAGGTCTAAACATTCGTCTCAAAAATCTCTTAGTGGATCAAAATCTCCGTCACATCAGCAGGGAGAAAAACAGCCCACTTCGGAAAAAATCTCTGAGGAAAACTCCTCTAAAAAGAAGAACGGTCTTGATTCGTCTGGTAAACAAGCCGCAGAAATTGAAATGCTTGATCCAACATCAAAAGGAGAAAAGCAGAAAGACCAAATGATAGAATCAATCCTCGAGGCCGAGATTCTAGAAGCTATGGGAACACGTCTGGATTTGGAGAAAAAACGAGGGCCAGCGATTCATACAGATATAGTAGTACGCTGGAATGAGATTTTGGAAAAAGGGTTACCAAAGGAGGATCGTAAAAAAATATACGATACATACCCTATTCCTAATAATTGCGTCCAATACGAACCTCCTAAGCTTAATAAAGAAATTAAAGCTTCTCTGACTGAACCTATTATCACAAGGGATAATCGAATCATTGACAAACAACAAAAAGTATCAGTGTGCTTAGCAGCAGTGAGCACAATTTTATCAAAATTACTAATAAATGAAACCGCTGAAAGACTGGAAATGATAACGATTTTAAGTGACGTTTCTCGTATCCTGGTAGACCTACAACATGATGAGACTCTCACAAGACGTCTCTTACTTACGTCTGTACTCAATCCAGCTCTTAAAGGAACTTTAACCGCAACTCAAGCCGGTGAGTGGCTGTTTGGAGACAGTCTTATCGAGACATTAAAACCGGCTAAGAGTTTGGATAAATCATCGCAGGAACTGAAACCTGCAACCAAGAATGCACCATCAACTGCCAGTATGTCAAAAAACTTGAAGGGCACCACTCGCCAGAAGACTCAACAATCAGGAGCGGGGGCATCGCAAAGCATTTACTCCTGCAGGAAAGAGCTACAAACACCCGAGCTACAATCGTGAGAGCTACAATCGCCCGAACTTCAATCGGCCGAGCAACAATCGCTCGAGCACTTCGAGGACGGACAGCAGACCGAGCTCATACAGGAAATAACGTTAGATCCAAAAGTAAGTACTTCACAAGGTCGATTAAAATTATTTCGACCTATATGGGAAAGTCTTATCTCGAAAAAAATAGTCCTTCAGTGGATTGGCGGCTACGCCCTCCCTTTTTCAAGTCAACCGATTCAAATAAAAATACCGGAGGAACCATGCTGGTCGGAAAAAGAAAAACTACAAATGTCAGCACAAATAGAAGAATTGCTCAGCAAAGGAGCAATTCAAATATGCCAAAATCGGCCAGATCAGTTCTTGTCACCTATTTTTCTTGCCACCAAACCGGACGGTTCTTATCGGTTTATCCTTAATCTTAAAAAATTAAACAAGTTCATAATTACAGAACATTTTAAGTTAGAAGACATAAGAATGGCACGAGATTTGATCAAACCCAAATGTTTCATGGCAACCTTGGATCTTAAAGACGCATATTCTTGTTCCTATTTCTGATTCTTTTAAAAAAATTTTAAGATTCACTTTTATCGGCCAAACTTTCGAGTTCCTTTGTCTACCTTTTGGATTAAGCAGCGGGGGTATGTCTTCACAAAACTGATGAAACCGGTCATATCATTATTGCGTGAACGTGGTTATGTATCTGTGATCTACTTGGATGATTTCCTTTTGGTTGGAGATTCTGAGAAAGAATGTATAGAGAATGTACATGAAATTTGTTTTTTCTCAGAAAAATTAGGCTTTATCATCAACAGAGAGAAAAGTCAATTGGAACCTGCTACAAAATGCAAATTTTTAGGTTTTATTTTAAATTCTAAAGAGATGAAAATCCAGTTACCTTCGGAAAAAAGGGATAAAGTGCTGAAATTATTAAAAAACTACAAAGTAAATTCGTATTACAAAATTCGAGATTTGGCATCAATGATAGGTACTTTGGGATCCTATCGTCTAGCAAGCAAATATGGCTGGGTCCATATGAAGGACCTCGAGCGTGAAAAATATCGAGCACTAAAAAAAAAATGATAATTTCGACTCAATAGTAAAACTTACTCCATCAGTGGAAAACGACCTATTTTGGTGGAGAAAAAATATTCCACACATTTTTAATCCTATTTTTAGTCCTAGATTTGTGGTAGAAATTTTCCCCGATGCATCTCTCTCGGGCTGGGGCGCTTGCTCCAGGGACAATTCAGCACACGGATTTTGGGATAAGGAAGAGCGACAACAACCTATAAATTACCTCGAATTGAAGGCAGCCTTTTTTGGTCCAATATGCTTCGCCAATGATCTCAAAAATTGTGACATCCTATTACGCATTGACAATACGACTGCCATCTCCTACATCAATCGCATTAGTGGGATACGTTTTCAAAACTTAAGTAGAATTGCCAAAAGTATTTGGGAATGGTGTAAACGTCGAAATATTTGGATCCTTGCCTCGTATGTCCGATCTGAAGACAATGCAGTTGCTGATCAAGAATCCCGTCGTTTGGAACGAGAAACCGAATACAGTATTTCACAGAAAGCCTTTAAAGAAATTAAAAAAGCTTTTGGAAATCCAGACATTGACTTATTCGCGAGTCGAATAAATAAAAAATGTAATAAATACGTTTCTTGGAAACAGGACCCTGGATCAATTGCGGTAGATGCTTTCACTCTCGAATGAAATAATGTATATTTCTATGCCTTCCCACCATTCGCTATAATTCCCAAAGTTCTAAAGGAAATAGTTAAAGGCAACGCCAGAGGTATTCTGGTCGTGCTATACTGGCCATCACAAGCATGGTTACCCCGGTGCATACGAATGTTTGAATCAACCATAAAGTTTGAGCCTCATATTAACCTTTTATCTTCTTCCAACAGGAAACCTCATCCTCTCTGGTCCCAGCTTTCCCTGGTGGCAGGAGCCTTATCGAACAGGCGTACAAATTAAAAAATATGTCTCCTGAGACTATACAAATTAGTATAGCTTCAATGTCACCTTCATCTCTACGTCAATATGATTCAGCGCTGAAAAAATGGTGGACATTTTGCCACTTAACTGGAATCTCGGTTTTCTCCGCTCCTGCCCTGGACGTCCTGCAATTTCTCTCCAAGGAATTTGAGAAAGGAGCTGCATATGGATCCATTAATTCGTTGAGATCGGCAGTTGCTCCCATCTTGGGGCCTCAGGTTGGTGAAGATGCATCTTTAAAAAGATTTTGCAGAGGAACTGCTAAATTACGACCAGCTCAAAGGAAATGTGACTCAACGTGGGACCCCAGGATTGTTCTTGACCATATTTCACAATGGTCTCCAAATCAAGAAATCTCACTAGAACTTCTGTTCAAGAAAGTAGTCGTATTGTTGGCTTTAACAACAGGACATCGAATACAAACCCTCGCAGCTATTAACATTCAAAATATTGAAAAGAAAAACGATCAAATAGAAATAAAAATCCCGACACAATTGAAGACGTCTGGTCCAAATAGACCACAACCAAATTTGAATCTTCCATTCTTTCCAGATGATCCAGCCGTATGCGCAGCATTAACTCTTGAAGCATATTTACATCGTACTAGTGCCCTGCGCAAGGACACTAACGGACTTTTTATTTCCTGGAGAAAGCCACATAAAGCCGCAACAAGTCAATCTTTAAGCAGGTGGATCAAAGATACCTTAGAGTAAAGCGGTCTGGATACCTCAATGTTCTCGGCGTACAGTACACGCCATGCATCCACATCTGGAGCTAAAAGAAACGGTATAAACATCGATCTCATAAGAAAATCTGCTGGTTGGACGTCGTCATCTCAAACCTTTGCAAAGTTCTACGATTGTAGACTATAAGAAGACCGTAGAAATTTTGTTAAAGCAGTTTTAAAACGCTAAACGGGTTTTCTTTTTCATTGTAATTACTAATTTTCTCTTGATTTGTGTTCCTGAATATAAAAAAAAATAATAATAATAAAGCTCTTTTTTACCTATTTAATGACATATTTATCAGATTATAACACAGTTCAACATTTTATATTGCCGTACACCTTTGAACATCTACAACTGGTGATCTGCGGAGGAGGCGCGTAATACAATTGAATGATTAAACGAACTTACCTAGTGAAGTTCTATCACAATTTTATGAAGCGCCTCCTCCGAAAGATCAGTCCCTCCCTTTACTCCCAACCCATAGTAATTTACGGCAATCCTTTAAAGAATGATGGAACGGGACCGGAATGCACGGACAGTGGATTGGACAGTACATTACCAAAAAATCTCTGGTATCACTGTCAAGCTTGTGGCGCCATCGGCATGGGGGGGGGTGTGGTACTACAACTGGTGATCTTTCGGAGGAGGAGCTTCATACGATTGTGATAGAACTTCACTAGGTAAGTTCGTTTAATCATTCAATTATTGCAGTTGAACAAAATTATTAATACATACAAAATAAATACCATGAAGGTAAATAATATAAACATTCTGTACAATTTAAAGCGGATTAGTGATGACCCTCGGAGGTCTTGGAAGCCTTTTGTTGTTTTGGCTTGAAGACGAAAAATTTCGACTTGAAGACGAAAAATGAAGTCTCGCTCGCGGTTAGGGGCGAGACTTACAAAAACGTCTTGCTACATCTTGGCTATGTCTTGGAAGAAGACTTAGTCAAGACGAATTATTTTTACCCGGGATCTTATTCTTATTTTGAAAAATTAAGAAAATCTCACCTTTTGAAAGCCAAAAAGGGTGTGCTTGATTTACCACTAATAATTATCGGCTTAAGTCCATCTTCAAATGAAAATGGAATATATAAGGATAACAACATTGCATAGTATAATCCGAAGATATTGTCTCTTGCAAATTTTTGACCTCTTTGAAACTTGTCTACATTCAACCAATTCGGCTTCTCTAACGAATTGCCACAATCTCCCTCATATGTAAATGCAACTGTCATGTTTATAACACTATCAGGCAAAACCTGTATTGTCAATTTCAGCTTTTTATGCAACCATTGTTTTTGTTCTTTCTGTGAAAGTTTATAAAAATACTCTGGCAACTTTTTTCCACTCATGTATTTTCTAATCAAGGTTTCCACATCATCTTCCGTATTCTCTGAGGGCTTAAAATGTAGGTTGAGATCATCCAGCGCAGTCGATTTAGTAGTTTTAGCCATCGTTTGAGTGTCATCGTTGGCATTACTCGTTTTTATTTTGTCAAAATATGTATCATTTTGGAATAGGAAAGCATTCGTCATTTCAGTTACCTAGAATTAGTCGATTGCGTTGTTACTGCCAACTAATGAATAATAAAGATAATACATTTATTTGAGAGATATTGATTGTTGGCAAAGATAAAAATAATACGTGAAAATAACAGAATGAAGAATAAAATGTTTATTTAAGGATGATGAAGGAGATAAATATAAAAAAAGAGACAGAAATAATCGAAAGTCGAGCAGGATAAAAATAAAAGGAGAGACGATGGTTTACGAAAAGAGGAAGGAATTAATGAGAAAAACATAGAAATGAAAGATGATAACATAACAGCCCAGGTAGAAAATTCAGTAGTCCGCCGGAGTTCACCACCGGCGCAGTACTGGCCTAGTACTGGTCACCAGTACAGATAATCGGCAGTTCGCCCAGTACTGGCAGACGGTTGGCTCCACGACCGAAGCAGTACTATGCCGACAGTATGAATATTTAAAAAATTTTTTAAATACGTTTACAAATATGGTTCATGTGGTATAAAATTTCGAAAAACTATAAATGTAAATAGCGCGAAAAAAAATTTTTTCTGTATTTTTTTCAAGGAAAAAAATTCTAAGTTCCATCTTTATGATAGATTGTAAAGAAATGTTCAGAAAAATGACATTTGATGTAATTCTTAATCGTTTTAAAATAGCATAAAGCACCTAAAATGCAAAACGTTACATTTCATGACATTATCAAAAGTTGCAAAATGGTCTACAACGCGAAAAAACAAAATATTACATGAAGAGAAATTGTATACCATTAAGCCATTTCCCTTTCAGGGTAGGCGTGACACTACCCGATTCGGGTAGTGTTTCTAGGTTGATAGCTTGTAGTAAAATAACTACAAGTGTGGGCTCACCACACCCACGATGTGCCAACAGCACTCGGTTTTCTCGAATGGTCACCCCATCCAAGTACTAACCGCGCCCAACGCTGCTTAACTTCAGTGATCTGACGAGAACTGGTTTTTTCAGCGTGGTATGGCTGTTGGTAAATAGATTGTCAATATTATATATAATAATATTATAATTGTTGTAATCGATTTAAATTATTTTATTTATATTCCCGTTAAGAGGTCATTTATTTTACATCTACATATATGATGTCGTATAATAATAAAAAAATTTATGAGAAAAAGGATTTAAAAAATTTGTGTTTCAACTTTTTTTGAGCTGTGCCTTATGAGGATGGTTTTTTCATTCATTTCAATTTTATAGTTACACGGAAAAAAGTAGATAGTTAGATTCACTTTTATGTATTGTTAATTTGAAGTTTACTTGTTCGCATTGTACAAGAAAAAATTCAAATAGTTTTTGATACTGAATGAGATAGTGATCTGAAAATATACAAATCCTAAAGTCAGCATTACTACTTCAAATTGTAAAAAGAAAGATTACTAGAACAAGTAGCTTCAATAACTATTTGAAATAGTACAGTTGAACATGTAAACTGTATGAATAACTAATTTTCATAGTAAGCAAAGAATTGTGAGTTTGACTTTTGCAAGTGAGTTCGATCTGCTTTTTCGCATTGCAATAAGCACTGCGCGAGATTGTCAGCCTTACTATTTGAAATTGTCAGTGAGTTCAGTGGCACAACTAGAAACGTGTTAGCCCCCTCCGCAACATTTTTTAGGCGGTCCGTTTGAAATTAAAAAATTACGACTCTACTTTATACTTCAATACTGTTTTTTTGTTTTGTACAAAAATTTTCAGAATTTAAAAATATTCTGAAGAATTATATATAAGAAGAATACGGTTTTTTACATTATTTGTATTATAATATATTAATTATAAGAAATTAAAAATATCATAAGCAAAAAATTCCATAGTATAAGTAATGTAAAAAAAAGTATTCTTTTTATATATAACTCTTCAGAATATTTTTATATTCTGAAAATTTGGTACAAAACAAAAAAACAGTTTTGAAGTATAAAGTAGAGTTATTCATTACGTTCATTTATAATAATTATCTCAACTGATATTATGATAAAAGAGAAAACATTATAAAATGGTTTCCGATCATTTTTTTAATTTTGTAAAATGTGAGTGCGCGGTCTGTCTTATAGATTGAGAAGCGAAAATCTGTTGTTTTACTGATGAGCAAGTTATAAGTCGTCCTTTTTTAATTTCAAACGGACCGCCTAAAAAATGTTGCGGAGGGGGCCTACACGTTTCTAGTTGTGCCACTGAACTTACTTACAATTTCAAATATTATATTATTTGGAAGAATTTTTTTTTCAATAGAATAATACATTGTTTTCGACATATAATTTTTTGAAACAATAATTAAAAAATAATTTGTAATAAAATTTTAGTTCAAATTAATTTCCAATTTTAACGTAGTAATAATTTTTTCAACCTTTTCACATTGATATTTGTAGAAATTACTACCTTTCATGAAAAAAAAATATTTTCTCATTTTTTTCAGATTTTCAACAATAAAATCTACCATACTACTGTGATATCGCGATCTTTAATATTACAGAGGTCACAGCGTAAAAGGAGCTCAAAAAAGGGGAAATATGGTGGTTTTTGCACGAAAAGGAGGAAAACAGGGGAAAGATTAAACATTCATGTTCATATGTCGAAAAGAATAATCAACCTCTTCGTAAGAAATGTTACATTTTTAAATAATTTTTAATGATTTTTCAATGATTTCTGCCATTAAAGATTTATTTTTGAAAATTGGATATACTCAGATCGTTGTAAATCCATCCAGAGTAAAATAAAAAAGTCCGGGAAAAAATAAAATTAGTTAAATACACAATTTTGATATCTTTAACATCGTTCTCGTAAATATTTCTTCACAAGATTTGGCATTTCATCCTCACTATAATTAATACTTTCAATGTGAATTGGAAACAATTGAAATCGGTTAATATCTTCTGTTCTTTTTTTTTTAATTTACAATTAAAATTTTTTTTTTAATCAAAAAAAAAGTTGCCTTATTTAAAATTTTTTGAAAATATACAAAAACAAGTTTTTTGGATTGATTCGAACCTGAAATTGAGTCAGCTTGAACCAAAGAAACATGTTATTATTTTTTATCCATCACTATTCAACGTTTGTCTCATCTTAAAATAGTGATTTCGATTTTGCATTTGATATATTATTACGATGTTTAAACTATTTTTTATTTATATATCAGTTATGTAAATGAATGTTGTGTTCTAAATAAAGTGAGATGATAATAAAATCAAAATTCCAAAACTTTCATTCGAAAACATTTTTTGAAGCCTTAATTTTCAATAATACAAAATATGTACTTTTTAAAAATTGTACTTTAATTCATTTTATAATAATATACATATAAATTACTAATAATATATTTACTGTGTGAGTTAATACTTCTAAGCAAAATATTTTTCCCAAACTCGTTACAAAATATTAGAAATCATCAGTAAGAGATTAATTAAACAAATTTTAAGTAAACATTTATTATTATTTCTTAGCTGGCCACGTTTTTCTCAGAGAAACCGCTTGACCGAGAGTTTGTCAGAAAAATCTAAGTAGTTCCGTAGCTCACTTGACTAATGCGTGTGCTAGATTTAGGTTTTAGGTAGTTAGGTAGGGTTCGATTCCTCAGCGGGGGCGATTTTTCGAAGCGTTTGAGCGTGTGATCATATGTGTAAGCCTCTGTGCGTGCAATTGTGTAAGAATAATCGTAAATTAAGTGCAGTAATCATATATAAAATAACTTTTTCCTTTTCAAATCGATCGACATTTTACATCATTTTTGTTGTCGAAAGTTTCGAGCTGATCTATTTATAAATCGTGTATAGAATGCGTGCAGTGCATATGTACATATACATATATGCGTTACAATGCGAAATCGGCAAAGTTCCTCTTCACAGAAGTAAGGCATACTACACGAAATAGTAACTCTTATTCTCCTGAGTGTGGACGGTTACCAAGTGGTGCAGTGCATCCTACTATTTGAAATTGTTCATCCTACTCTCTTAAGAAGTCAGTTCAAATAACCTGAATGCGAAATAGTAATTTTAACCAAATTCACCGACGAAAAGCTGCGGTTCAATTTAAAATAGTTAGAGCTGCTGGTTCACAGAGGTTTTTTAACGATCCACTTTTTTCCGTGTATAGAGTAATGGTTAAGACTACCGACTGCTAGGCGATAGATTCAAGTATAGATGTAGGTTCGAAACCCCGTAGCGTTAGAAAGTTTATTTGTAAAATAATGTTTAAAATGTAATATACATATGTATTCATTCTAAGCAGCACCATTAATATTTATAGACAAAATACTCGCAATCAATTATTATTTATTTTTTAAATACCTTTTTTGCCATATCCTTGGAGTATAGCAATAGCGGGTGTTAAAATTAAACAAACAGTTTGAAATTTACACTTTTGCAATTATAAATAATATTCGGACGATATGCAGTCGTATGATGATGAATGGATGGTCCTAAAAACAATTGAATGATTTCTATCATTTTTAAAATTAACTCCGGAATTTTCGTACGCCAGTCGTTTGCCAGTACAGAACCAGTACTGGTGTGCAGTACCGCGCCTGTACCGCACGCCAGTACTGCGGAGCATCACCAACCAGTTCTGGTCCAGTACAGATGCTCAGTACTAGGACTCCGGCAATATGTACCGGGCCAGTACTGCGTCAGTGGTCTATTTCCACATGGGAGTGCTCCCAACGATGCGGTCCGATGCATTAATGTGCTTGCGTTAAGCAGAGCCTTTTCATTTTTGAAGAATAGAGATTCAAGAGAATAGCTAATTATTCTCTTCTCTCTAACAATGAGATACTTCTCTTTACGCATGTGCAGTACTGATCCGGGCCTTCGTTGGGAGCATTGGATGAGAAATAAGGAAAATTGTAGGAACTAGGAATAGTAGATTGCGTGCCTAGGGGCGAGTAAATACGGTTCCCCTTGGCACCCCTCGTGAAAAGAAATACCGATTGAATACCGTTTCAAGACTAGCTTCAAACAAGGTTTAGTCTTTTTCTGCTATGTACCCTTCAGCCTATACCTGAATTACTTTTAGGGCATTGAAATAGACACCTCTCTCTCTCCCTCTGAAATAAGGATAGCTGTCTGTATCAACAGACTAGCTGGCGTGGACAAAAGGACCGTAGTCGTCAGGGGACCAGAAAAGATAGGTTTAAGATGGGTTAGCGGCAGGCCCATACTGCCTATATTGTAGTCTTAAGTAGATAAGGTGCACTATGAGAAATTCAGAGTGGGGTGTCCGCCATGCCTGGCACTATGGGAAATTTGAAGTGGGGGGTCCGCCATGCCTGGTACTATGGGTTTGGAGTGGGGGTTCGCCATGGATGGTACTATGGGAAATTTGAGTGGGGGGTTTGCCATTGCTGGTACTATGGGAAATTTGGAGTGGGGGGTTCGCTATGCCTGGTACTATGGGAAATTTGGAGTGGGGTTTCGCCATGGATGGTACTATGGGAAATTTTAAGTGAGGAGTCCACTGTGCCCTGCACTTTGGGAAATTTGGAGTGGTGGGTTTCGCCGGGATTGGTAATCTGGGAAATTTGGAGTAGAGCGAACTTTAACATAACCATAATAAGGGTTAACATAACCTAAAAGTACAGAGAAAGTACTACTACGCATACCAGGAATATCATCGTTCATACGTCATTTACTGTGGTCAGTACTTTGGGAAATCTGGAGAGGGGTCCCTGGGAGAATTTTCTTGCTGTCGGATGAGGAATAAATTAGATAGGAAGTGAGACTTAGATAATCAATAAAACGCCTTATGTCTAATCTAACTTTTTAAATGTACGAAAAGTTTTATTATAAAAATTAAATTATTTCTAAAAATCACAATTGAAAATTATTTTATACCAATAATGTATGAAAATAAATTTTGTTAATTCTTATATATCTAAATTATTTAAGCGAAATAATGCTACCTGAATTTATTATTGGGTTTGGGGATTCGATAGTATTTGGAATAATAGAGGAATAAAAGATTTAACATAAATGAAAAAATAACTTTGCCAGATAAGAAATAGGTGAAACTGACAATGCGGGGATGCGACACGATTTACGGTCAAGTGCCATGTCACATGCAGTGTACATGTACACGCCTCGGGATGAAGCGGCCCGGCGCCCCTGATAGAAGAACAAGAAATGGGCCTGAGGCCTGCAGCCCCCCAATGGTGGAAAATCGAAATACACTAACTTCAGGCTTTGCCGTGGATGTAAAGAAAAGCAAGTTACTAAATGGAAGAATGACGTCTTAAATTCCGACTCCCGCCACACTGGGGAACATGTCAGAGAATTGAAAATCATAGTTTTTATGTTCAGTTACATTGTTTTTATTAATGTTTCTTTACTTATGCATTTTGGCAACAAGTATTTTACTTCTGCTGCAACATAGGAGATAAACATATTTGCCATTTTCAAAATCGCCAAATGAAAGTATAAATCAACAAATCGTTTCGGTTATTGTTCTTTGATAAAAATTTATATACCGTTGCTATTCGAAAAATTTACAAAAGTATGACAGTTTAAACGAGTACTTTACTATAAAATTGCTTTAAGACTTCATGAAAAGTAACTTTGAAAATTGATATTAAACCATAATATTTTAAGCAAATACATTGAGAAAATAAATCAAACAAAATTTTTTACTATTTTAACAATTTACTACAAAAATTCGCTAACATTATTTTCTATATAAGAAAAATAATTTACTGTTTTAACTTAGTTTTTTCTTTCAGAATTCAAAATCTATCTGCTTTAACCCATATTATTCCCCACAAATTTCGAAATAAAAAACAATATAAACAATCCCCAAAAATTAAGTACACAGAAACTAAAAAATTATTTCGAGCATAAATTATTGACAAGAGGAAACTTTTTGAATCTAATTTTTATAACATTAATATTCCACTGGGGTGACAAAATTTTCAACTAAAAATTATTTTCAATCGAATTTTCTTATGATAACGAAGCGCAAGATTATCGAGAACAAATTTATTTAGACAATATTTTAAACTATTTATGGCGTTAAACTTTTCAATAGCATTAATTTTCTGTGCAGAAAAGTTTTTCAAACAAAAATTACTTTTATAAATTTTAGTTCAAATAAGAAACGCAACAGCTTCCACGAATACTAGTCAGGAGAATGTTCAATAAAAAACTAAACATAATGTTTCAAAAAAATTTTCGGAGATGAAGTTATTTTTAGGAGAGGTATATCACCACATAAATGGAATGTTGTTTCACTGGTTATAATATTCTACATACATTTTCTATCATGTCACAGAAAGGTTTGAACAAAATTTTGAATTTGATAAAAAAGCCTCTCCATATATTATTCAAGAAAAAATTGGAATGATAAAAAGTAAAAACAATATTTTCATACTTGCTACAGACAAAAAAATTATTCCGAAAATAAAAAAAAAATTCTGCTTGAATATCACCGCTAAAAATAATGTTGTGTGATAAACATACAATTTTACAAATTTCTCTAATATGTATGTATCTTTATTCACTGCTAAAACTTATTATTATTTATTTTTATATAATAAAATATGTTTACTTGAAAATAAAACTGAAAATTTATTTTGGATAAAAACGTTTGGAAGCGAGCGCTTTACCAGAAAAAAATAATTTTTTCTCCTGTCTTATTATAAATCAAACAAATAAATAAATCGATAATATATCTGTCTTACGTGGAGAGAATTTCCCGAAATGAAAATTATCCTTAAAATTTTTACATTATTTACATTATTTGACTTGCGTCCAGAATTTTTCTGAGTGCCGTGATGCCGTGATGTTACTGCTGTTATTACTGTTGTGAGTGTAGAATTGTGGCTTATATTTATATGGGTCAGACATTATTCACGTGTAAAGTGCTTCTGGGTTTGTTGTACTTTTTGTGCCTGCTCGTATGCTGTGGTAATAAATCTTCCTCGCCCGCAACTTAATATGGCGTCCTATGAACAGATGCAGAGCTTGATGTCAAGCCTAGAAGAAAAGCTGAAAGCTGAAATAGATTCCGTGGAAAAAAATATTCTAGAAAGCACCTCAGCAGTCTTGCAGAGATGTGAAGCCAAAGTTCATGCTGTCGAAAAGGAGAATGCCGAGCTCAAGGTGGAGATTGCAAGGCAGGCTCAACGGCTAGATAGGCTCACAAGAAGAAACAACTTGATACTTTTTGGCATGTGTGATGAGCCAACGGAAACACCACCTGCGCTAAACGAAAAAGTACAAAATCTACTCGGCACTAAAATGGACATAACACTTAACAGGGAGTCGATTGATGGAGTTTGCCGTCTTGGTCAATTCAACTCTGGCAAAATGAGACCTGTTTTGCTTTCACTTTGTTCAGGGTCGATGAAGCATTATATCCTTCAAAATCGTTCGAAACTTAGAGGTACAAATGTTTTCGTCGAGCATGACTTGGACCCGGACTCTGTTAAAATCCGCAAAGCTCTGAGCCAAGAAGCTGCTAAACTAAGAAACGCAGGGCTAAAAAACTCGTATAAGTGGTAACCGCCTGCGAGTTAAGGATCTCATTTACAGCTTAGATGATTTAAGAAGATTGAGCCTAGAGGAAATAATTGGAAATAATGTTTCAAATATTGAAGTGCTTAACGACGAGAGCGCCAACACTCTTGTAAACAATAACATGGTACATGCACCTGTCGCTTCGAAACTCTCTACGACATCACAAGCAGGGATACACAGTAATGAGTCAGCCTCATTTGTAAATACAAATACAGCTGGTATGCCCAACACACAGCTGGGTAGTATGACGTATGAGAAGAAGATAGCCACCACCAACCCTTCTAAACCTAATCAACTCGTTTCTTCAAGGAAAAGAAGGGGTGATTCTCAAGACGCGGGCTCTCTTAACAAGTATTTGAACACGGGAACTTCTGCAGGATCTGAGCAGCGCACTGACTGTCTGGATGAATCTTTTACGGAAAGGGCATGAGTTTAAAGCTTTAGTTCTGCGGGTGTCTCGCCAAATAAAGAGATGAGCAAGCATACGTCGAGTTTTAGTGCCTGTTATTGGAATATCAGTGGTTATAATAATGTGTGTAGCTTGGATGTAAAGCAGAAAGCCTACTTAACTAGTCATTATCTAATTTGCATAGGTGAGTCATGGCTCACAAACACATCTGTGAAACTGCCGAAATTTTAAGATGGTTCCCCCCCTTATCACTCCGTGGCTGTCAAAGAATAAAGTAAGGGCCGTGGCAGTGGAAGGCTAATTACATTAGTCCAAAACTGCGCTGACTATTTACATTGCAAATTAGAAGTCAGTCATTTGTATTTATTTGTGAAATGGACCTTCGAAAATTCCTTCACTCTGCATATCGGTAATATATATTTTCCCCCATCAATAAACTCGGACTTCTGTATTGATACGCTTCAAAATGTTTTATTCTCTTTAAACAATGTAAACACACATTTTTTATTAATTGGTGATTGTAACGCTCGTGTAGGAACCCTAAATAGCTTTTCTGATGAGTTTTTTAACAATTATAATTTATTTCCGAATAGATCGGCCTTAGATGTTAAAGTTAATAAAAGAGGCAAAAAACTGGTGGAATCCCTTGAATCGTGCGACCTAGCGCTCTGCAATGGTCGTTCATTTTCTGATAGGCTGGGTCAATTTACTTACCTAACAAAAAGAAGCTGCAGTACTATTGATTTATGTTAGTTAAGTATCGACTGCGTAAATCTTGTTAACGATTTTTCTGTCTACAATATTTCGGTCCAATCAAATCATTTATTTGTTGCTATCGATTTTGATATTGTACTCAAGGGTTCTAGGGAAAGAGAGCCTAACAAATTTGTCGGCGTATCAACGTCTGCAAAATGGAATGACGAGAGAGCGGACACCTTTTATACTGCTTTGTCAAATTCACCGCTTATATACAATAATGATGTTAACGCTGACTTTTTGTATAATAACTTAATTTCCGCAATAACGCATGCTGCCAGCGAATCAAATATGCTAGTACAGAAGGGCGCTCCCAGTACCTCCGGCCTTTATAACCAGAAAAATGTCTGGTTCAACTCGCAGTGCGCTCGTCTGAAAGGGATTGCTGCACGTACTTATAAGCAGTATTCTCGTAATCGTTCTGAGTTTTCCTTGACCCGTTATATGCAGTCTCGAGACTCATAGCGAATGGCAACCAAAGTAGCAAAGGAGGAGCATTCTAAAACAACCCTTATGAAATTAGCAAATGTTAAAAATAGTAGGGAGTTTTGGCAGACGGCAAAATTTTTCGACACTAGGTCTGAATATGCAAACTTATTAAGCACGAGGGACTGGTTTAAATTTTACCGGGATGTTTTTCCGCCCAGAGTGTTATCAGATGGTAATTTTATATCAGTGTTGGACCCAGTTGTTGATACTGACTTCACCTTACTTGAACTACAAAAAGTTATCTCGGGTTGTAAAAAGAATAAAGCTGCAGGTCCGGATGGTATAAATAATGACTTCTTCAAACATCTATCTCCAGAATGGGACCATTATTTGCTCAATATTTTTAATACTGTTCTTAACTCTGAAAAAGTTCCTAACCAATGGTCTGTTGTTGATATGTTCATGCTTCATAAGACGGGTGATAAACATGACCCATTAAACTATCGAGGGATAGCTTTTATGAACTCAATCACTAAAATCTTTACGACGCTACTCACTGCTAGATTATCAACATGGGTGGAAGCATATAAACTGCTGCCAGAGGAGCAGGCGCGTTTTAGAAAGGGGAGGAGTTGCAGAGATCACTTATTTACACTCTATTCGGTTATAAGCATGCACTTTGCCACTAACAGGAGAGATTATTTGTACGTCATCTTTGTCGATTTTAGGAGGGCATTTGACTCAATCAGTCATACTAAGCTTTGGGTTAAACTAAATGAGCTTGGTGTTAGTGGAAAAATTATTAGGATTTTGGTCTCGTTTTATGCCAACGCCGGTCTAAGGGTCAAATGTGGTGAGTCCTACTTGGAAACAGTCGTCGTGACTCAGGGGGTCCTGCAGGGTGATAGCTTCAGTCCTCTCCTCTTCATTCTTTTTGTGGCTGATATTGTGAACTTTTTTATAAAGAAAGGTATGAAGGGTGTGTTGCTGAATGCACGACGCTCGTGACAAATTAAAAGTTCTAGAGGAGTATTGTGATCAGAATGGCCTTCAGCTAAATAAAAAAAAAACAAAGATCGTCCCTTTTCATAAGGCCGGTAAGTTGAAAAAACTTCGTCCACTTATGTGGAAAGATTCATCCATTCTTGAGTTTGTTAACACCTACACGTACCTCGGAACCCCGTTCTCATCAACGGGTAAATTTAAAGTTGCCAATGACCATTTCGTCAGAAAAGGGACGACAGCAATTTATAGAGTGTGCAGTATTCTGAATAAGTCTAAAAATAACTCATGGGAGGCCAGTGTCGTGCTCTTCAGATCAATTATCCAGGCCACTTTATTGTACGGTGCTGAGGTATGGGCTATGCGTTATTTTGACGATCTTAACGTTGTACCAAACAAATTTTTTAAACAATTATTCTACTGGCCCAGAAACACCTCTGCGCACTTTATCCGAGTGGAAACGGGATTATATCAAGTAAGCGTCAGAGCGTTCGAACGCGCCTATAATTGGTGGATTTCTATAACTGATATGAACGATGACAGGTTGCCTAAGATTTGTCTGAGGATCCTCTGCGAGTTGGACCAGGGTAGTGCCGCACGTATGGAATTTAATTGGGCGTCGCAATTTAAGTCCCTACTCGAATCTATAGGCGAACTTGATACATGGAATCGGCAGTGGAGTCACCCTCATGTGGTTACCGTAGAAAAGACAAACATAATAATTAATGCCTGGATCAGTTACACTGGCCGCCCCCAAGTGACATAAAAAAAGCATAGAAAAAATAATTGCTAATAGCCAATTATTCAATAATTTTGAAACTTTATTTCTTATTTCGTTGTATTATTTGATTTTTTAAACTTATGTCATGCTTTAGCTGAGCTTTCTAACACAACTTGGAGCTGAGATAAGGTCCTCCTCTATAATGAACTATGTGAGCTACAATTATTTAAAATTTTCAATTTTTATGACGCATACATTTACAGAAAATGTCAAGGAACTCGCCTGATTTTTTTCGCCTCATTTCTATTGATTTTTCAACAAAATATAACAAGTCAAAGTTCACTGTCGTGAAATTGACGCTGTTGACCGTGTTTTTGTACCTTCGCCGAACTGTAACTTTATTTATAATTAATATATGACGGTGCCATGAATAGAGAATTTGATCAACATAAAATTATCTTTACAGTGAAGTTTGTTACGTTCTTTAGCGATTTTTTTTTCACTGACTTATTCAAACTTTTGTAGAGAGGTCAACATTTTTGAAACCTATAGTAGGTTCCTATCACGAGTTTTTTAAGTTTCCTACATAAATAGGTTTGCGATTGATATTTATGGAGGGCGCAGTATTTTTTCATAATACCTATTGCTGCGGAGTAGTCTTATATAATAGCTGTGGCTGCGCAATAGTTTCTTTTTGACTTTTAGGATTGCCGAGTATACGCACGTTACAATTTTAAAACATATTTTATTTTTATAAAAAAGTTATACTCCTAGGTGTGTATGTATGTAGGAGCAATCCATAGATTTTCATAAGAGAATTGATATAAGAACTCGCTTATGGAAACCTGAAGTTATATTCCAGCCAATGTCCAATCGTAATTTGAGACAGGAGTTCATAAAAAATCCCATATGGGTTCCCACATATGTCCCCACGTATGTAGTTTACTATGTAGGTTATTCAGTAGGATAGTTTGTTTGAATAATTCAATTTTATAAATTCGATTTGAGCCATTGCACTAGAGCCCTATTCTCAGTCTCATTTCAAGTTAAAAATTACTAAAATTTCACTATTAATACAAAAACAAACCTTAAACGGTCCAGGGAGACTTACCCTTATATATTTTGAAACATTTCCCAAAAATATGAGCACAATATTTTTTGTTTAAAAATTATAAAGAGGCCGAATATAATACTACTCGCATGCAATGTAGACGTGACACTATAGTACATATACGAGTACAAATGTGACAAACAACATTTCTTCGAATTTATACTAGCGATATTTGCAGAACTAAAACTTGCATACAACTTCCTCAACATGTATTAGAATCTAAATATATACACTCTAAGAAAAAGTCTATTAAGAGTGAAATTACGTTCCTTTCAGAATGCGCCCTTTGAAATTAAGCAGATTTCTTTTGTCCGTCAGTAGAATTGTTTCACTGTTCAAAGACTTATCCGTTAAATGCAAAACGAAAGTAGTTTTACTGATAAATGATTTCTTTTGACTTTGAAAAGAATTCCTTTAACTATTAAAGGATTTTATTTGTTGGCTAGCGGAGAAAGTGCGCCTGCGCATGAATTAATTTTTTCACTGCACGATTTATGTATTAATTGATAAAGTGAGTGGAAAAACGAGCGAAATGATGTCGAAAATGGATTACTTTAAAAAATTAGGAATCCCAGATTGCGACGCACAAACTTTGGAAGTTACGTGTACTGTAAGAACAATTTTTGAACCGCATAACCTCACTTTTCATTGATTTTTACGCTTTTGACAATCGAAGTATAAATCTTTTTTTATTGCTTTTGACAATCGAAATATTTACAATCACCAAAGTTCGGCTTTTGTACATTTGTTGCACGTAATATCATGCAATATATTTTCTTTTAACGTTCAAATTATTCTTCCTTTTGTCCGACAATAGATTTCACTTCCAGATCAGAGGGAAATCCTTTCACACTTAAAGGATGGCATTTGAAACGACAATCCTTTAACTGTGAAAGTATTTCCTCTCATGCCAATTTTGAATGGAAAATCCTTTAATAGTGAAAGGAATCGTTTTACAGTCCATAATCTGTTTTTAGAGTGTAGATGAAAAAATGTTAAACAATTTTTGTGACATGTAAACAGCGAAAAACTTCAATGATTTTTTTAAAAAATCAAAAGAAGTCGAACTCTTGGATTATTTGTGTTGCATTAAAAAATACAAAAATTTTAATTTTTGTCATAGTAAATCAGTGACCAAGAAACATGATCTACTTGCTACATTATGCTAAAAATAATCATAGAGAATAGAAGTCTTTGACTATTTCAACAACAAAAAAGTATAATTTTTTAATTTCTATAGAGCGCACAAACTTAAATAAAAAAAGTGTTTCCTTATACCTGTAATAGATATACTAAATGATATTGTAAATTATTTTTCATTCACTTGTTGCTATGAATAACAAATTCCTTTGAAGAAGAAAAATATTGTTCGAATTTTTTTATGTTTTAATCTGAAACTTTTCTGAGCCAGCACTTATTATCATCCGACTGAGTTCTCCTAGCGGACAAACTTCATATTTTGTTCTAAATTTTGAAAGAATTACCACCGGTTTTGATTTGAAAAAAGCAATTTGTTTGGACCACCTATGGAGCATTTACATATGACGTCATGTATTTTCCACAGATTTAAGGCACTTTTCCCCCTTGTCACGCGTTTATCCTTACGCTTATACACGTAAGTCACGTTTGAGAAACGAAACCTCACTACCTCTTAAAGTGTGACGTCATATGTGAATGCTCAATCAGTAAAAAGAGAAATATAAAATATGAATGTGCATAATTATTATTTACCTTCAGTTCCAGCATCTAATTACTCTTTCAAAATTAGTGATTGAATATAATACTTTTTCTACAGATTTCTTCACTTTTAAAATTATTACAGAAAAGGAAGTAATGTTTCTTAGAAACTACTTCTGGTACTGTTGGGCTATATATGTAATAAATTTGAATGACGAATCCAGATTGATCACAACTATCGACGCAAAAATGTGTGATGCATACGAACAATGCAAAACCTGTACTGATCGAAGAAGGGCTTCAGCTCAATAAAAGGGCTATTAAAATTAATGAGCATCAATTTGGATTTATATTGTGGGAGGTAAGCGAATATGTGCTGCAGTATAAGAGTGAAGAGAATGCTAAAAAATATTACATTGACACAATAAAATTTAATGTATTGCCAGGAAATTTGTTCAATTAATCGAATTATATTTAGTCCTGTGGATATATTCCATAAAAATTAATTTTATATTTGTTCATTTAATCGAATTATATTTAGCCCTGTAGATATAGAAAAGAATTATGTATTCCTTTTTACAAGGAGAGGAAAATTTTAAAATATTTTTGACAACCTAAAAAATGTTTATAGGGTGGAAGGCAATCACCAAAACTCCTTCTCCACAGAGGGAGTCAGAACTACTATACAACTGGACAATGTCCAAGATTTCATCACGTTGAAGAATTGAACATTTCCAGGGTGATTTTGAGATCGCTGATTCCAAATCTGGTGTAAAAATTACAGAATTCAAAATGGTAGATCCAATAGGACAACAATAATGCAAAATTTCAGAAAAATTTGACTCGAAATTTTATCTATGTAATACATAAACTTATAAAGCCGTCGTTGCATCTCTTCAGTACAGAAAACTGCGTTGCTATAACATCTATGTGACAAATTCTTTCATACATACTCACATATATACAAAGCTCTAACTCGCAACGAACAACCTTGAAAATTTCGCGCCATACGAGATTACCAATCACAACCCAAACAGCTGACTGCCACGTCAATCGTATTTTTTTTATCTAAAACAATAGAATCCCCGAAATCTTCAATTGTATGCAATTGCGTCAGGAAATGCTATAATGGTAAATCTTTCTGCACTCAAAATCATGAACAAAACAACCAAAATCCCACACTGAACATAAATCAAGAAGTAAACGAAGCAGAACAAGATTTACTACCCGAAAAATCGAAGCGTAAATATGAGCTGGCCTTCGAGTTTAACATATAGAGAAAACAAAATACAAGAATGTTCGGACAGTGATCATCATCATTATCAAAAAAAAATTCACTTCATAGGACGTTCTCGCACCATTTCGGTAAAGGGCTATGTAACGCTCACTTTTTAGGGTGCCCTATAGTCTCATAACATACTGATTTCCAATAAAATATCGTACATCACTCGTAGGGTTACACGCGTCTTCACGTAGAATTCAGTGTTCGCAAGGACGACCTGAAATATACTATTCATATATTGAATTGAGCCGAAAAAAAAGTTTTAGTGAAGAAAGTCATCGAGATATGAGAAAATGGAGTTGTTAAATCGCAGCCAAAAAATGTGGTTGAAAACGGAAATCCAGATCCACGTCAATCAAATTTTCGGTAAGAAAAGGAAAAAAAATTATTTGACACATGCATGAAAATGTTGTATGTTCGCATATTCTTGCTTCGATATGCATTTTTCGCTCATTAAATTGTTTTAGAATACGGACAAATTGGATGGGTTTCAAGATATAAAGAGCGAGAAATTCTACGCTTGAGTAAAAAAAAAATTTAATTCATAATGGTTGCGTAGTTCGTGTGAGGTAGCATAAAAGTTTCAGAAAAATATACCTTCCAAAGATTTTCTTACATCCCAACATTCGATTGTTTTTGTATATCAAATGCGGAGCAAATGCTCGAAAGATTTAATCTCATCATGGAGTAAACCCAGTCCATATTTCAAGGATGAATTATTCGGAGTAAACTCGTCATCCAAATCACCATATTGATGAGCTGTTCTCAGACACATCGGGCCTTGTGGCCTTGACACTTGTAGCCTTATTACCGACAATGGTAGTAACACACTTCCCATCGAACATTGTCTGAGATAAAACAAACTTAAACATCACTTTTTTATTATTAGCCCTCTTGAATGTGTGCGGTACCAGCCTTCTTAATTTTTGCGTTTAAGCGATTAAATTCGCGTAATGTCGCACAATCATCCTCTTTTTCAAGTGCTATTTTTACAGGACGACATAACGGATCGTGGGACTGATTCATAAACAATGATCCAGATAATTTCTTAATTTAATGTCTATCATGAGGTTCATGATGCAAAACTAATCTAAGGTGGCAGCACCGAGCCGAGTACTAGACCCTCTGTCAATGAGATACGAATTTCAAGAAAAGAAATTTTGTTAATAAGTATGAAGTCCCATTTTTACCTTGTTAACATGAAAAAATATATTTTCCATACTTTTTTTATCAATATTTATCATACAGCATTCGTGAAAGGTTGATAAATCCTTTTCTGCCTGTCACATACAAAGTAAGGTTAGGTTTACTATAGTTCACCATATATCCCAGTGTATGTATAATTTCCACTAAAAGTATAAATTACCTTCGTATATAAGCACTAAACATATATTTAAAGATTATTTACCCTCATATATTTAAGTATAAGCAACCGTACACCTAGCACCATATTTTTTTTCTCTCCCATCGACAGAGGGTCTAGTACTCGGCTCGGTGCTGCCACCTACGATTAGTTTTCCACCATGAACCTCATGGTGGTAACGAATAAAGATTGCTGAACATTCAGATTTTCATTATCAGAATGTTCACACCTTTGGTGGTGGTTTGTTTGCTCTGATAAACTATCGAATCCTAACGTAACGGTCTTTAAATTACCTAAATTATTTTGTTTCCACTTTGAAGTAACACTGCCACAGAAACTTTCTGCAATTTTATCCAACACGCTCTGCAGTGGAATCATTACCTTTATTTCTGACTCCTTATAACCTGCAGGCTGACATTCACTCATAGTTTTTTTAATTTCCCGGTATGATGGGTATATGGGACAATTCCTTTTTCGACTGTCCTTTAACCGAGGGGCTGCTCACTGAAATTTTATGTGACTCCCGACTTCCGGAAGTCCCTGTGGCTGTCAATAGGAATCTCTACCGTCTACTGCGCAGTCGCTTGGTTAGTCCCAGTTAATCTCAGTTAGTCACAAGGAGTCTTTCTTCAGCTGGCCGGCGTGGCGACATCCCTGTCAGAAATGTTCGTAACTCTGATTACGAATATGATAGTGAAAATTTGCGACAAGACGATTTCCATGGTGAAACCATGAAAAAAACCAGAACAATCATGGTTTTTTTTGTTTACCTAAGCCAATAAGCAAAATTTCACAAATTCTTCCAAACAAAAGTTATAGATCTCATTGAGATACACATTTTTTGTTTGAAACATTTTTTACTACGAGTGATAGTTTTCGAGAAAATTAGTGATACATCTGATGAAATGTAACAGATTTCAGTGCAATAAGCGACAGGTCTTTCTCTACCGATTGCGCTCATAGTACTTACGGGCGTGCGTTTCTTGCGTCCATTCATTATTTTCGAGGTTTTCTTCTCCCGAGTCCTAATCAAGATGAATGAAACATATAATATGTTCAGTTTGAGTATGATTCTCCAAAAAGGAGAAAAAAAACGCTTCAGTGGTTGCGACAAATCGAGCTCATTCCAACTGAACGAGTTTGCTCAAGACACAAGAAGGAGATGAATTTTTTGGAATCTGAAATGACTTGCGGCCAGTTCTTGTGTTATAAAAAAGACAAGTAGCGTCACACTAATACTGTTGCGGAAAATACATGGTTTGAGAGGTGCCACATTTCCGCAGTGGTCTGTATGCTCATTTCATAGTGTTTCGCTGTAGGCTTCAATTTTGAACAAACGATCCGGGAAAGCAGAATTGTAAATGATTAGTCGATTTCACGGGAAACTGTCGCAGAACGCTTCTCTTTTTGTAGGGAGATCTGCATGGTTGCTCTTGCTAGTCACTTCGAAGAAGGTCGCATCGGAGGTGTCGGCGAAGTAGTTGAAATAGATGAGTGCAAGATCGGCCGTCGAAAATACCAGCGAGGACGTGTAGTAGAAGGCTCATGGATCCTCGGAATGATCCACAGAGGAGATCCCTACAATTATAGGTTGGAAATCTGTCCCGATGTTAAGAGAGATCAGGCTACTCTAATAGAATTAATAAAAAAGCATGTAGCGGAAGGGGCGGAGATCCACATCGATTGTTGAAAGGGTTATATTAATCTCGAAGATCATAGATTCGTCCAACTGTGTCATCTTGGAGGTGGATGCGATGATTTCTCTCACGAGGAGGAGTGCCCAAAAGCAATCTTGAAGACCATCTCTGTGAATTTTTGTGGCCGCGACGGCTTAAGAAAATATGTGCTGATCCGTTTAAGGAAATAATCGCGAATATTAAAGTATGTTACCCTGGCCACTGAATATATTTAGCATTGTTAATTAAAATAAATTTAAATATTATATAATAATAAAATCATAAAAATAAAGAAACAGATCAATGAAAAAAATTACAAAATATGAAAAATACAAACAAAAAAATTCTCTTCAAAATACTCCAAACTTCCCGCGGTGAAGAGCGTGATTAGGTACCAAGCCGAAACCAATGGAGATACGATGCAAAAACAAGATAGAGTGTACAGGTAAGTGTTTTTATAAATATATATTATATCTGTGATCAATCACAGGGGTGCCCTCCCGCCCCTACGAGACGTTGGAAAGTGGTGTGGTTTGACCAACATTATTTCTGTAACCAGTCACTCGGGTGCCCTCCGGCTCGCACGTTACCTTCGAAAAGGGCATATGTTTGACCAAAATTATATTTGTGATCAATCACAGGGGTGCCTCCCCGCCCCTCATGAAACTTTGGAAAGGGGTAGTGGTTTGACCAACATTATTTCTGTAACCAGTCACAGGTGTGCCTTCCCGCCCCTACGAGACGATGGAAAGAGGTAGGGGTTTGACCAACCTTATTTCAGTAACCAGTCACAGGGATGCCTTCCCGCCCCCCCCCACAAGACGCTGGAAAGTAGAAGGGGTTTGACCAACATCATTTCTGTAATCAGTCACAGGGGTGCCTTCCCGCCCCACGAGACGTTAGAAAGGGGTAGAGGTTTGACCAACATTATTTCTGTAAACAGTCACGGGGATGCCTTTCTGGCTCCTACGAGACGTTAGAAAGAGGCAGGGTTTGACCAACAATATTTCTGTAACCAGTCACTGGGGTCCCCTCCCGCTCGCACGTTACTTTCGAAAAGGGTATATGTTTTACAAAAATTATATTTGAGATCAGTCACAGGGGTGCCTTCCCGCCCCTCATGAGACTTTGGAAAGTGTTAAGGGCTTGACCGAAATTATTTCTGAAACCAGTCACAGGGGTGCCTTCTGCACCCCACGAGACGTTGGAAAGGGGTAGTGGTTTGACCAACATTATTTCTGTAACCAGTCACAGGTGTGCCTTCCCGCCCCTACGAGACGATGGAAAGAGGTAGGGGTCTGACCAACCTTATTTCTGTAACCAGTCACAGGGATGCCTTCCCCCCCACGAGACACTGGAAAGGAGAAGGGGCTTGACCAACATCATTTCTGTAATCAGTCACAGGGGTGCCTTCCCGCCCCCCACGAGACGTCAGAAAGGGGTAGGGGTTTGACCAACAATATTTCTGTAACCAGTCACTGGGGTCCCCTCCCGCTCGCACGTTACCTTCGAAAAGGGTATATGTTTTACCAAAATTATCTTTGTGATCAGTCACAAGGGTGCCTTCCCGCCCCTTATGAGACTTTGGAAAGTGTTAGGGGTTTGACCGACATTATTTCTGAAACCAGTTACAGGGATGCCTTCTGCCCCCCACGAGATGTTGGAAAGGGGTAGTGGTTTGACCAACTTTATTTCTGTAACCAGTTCCAGGGGTGCCTTCCCTCCCCCACGAGACGTTGGAAAGGGGTAGTGGTTTGACTAACAGTATTTCTGCAACCAGTCACTGGGGTGCCCTCCCGCTCGCACGTTACCTTCGAAAATGGTATATGTTTTACCAAAATTATCTTTGCGATCAGTCACAGGGGTGCCTTCCCGCCCCTCATGAGACTTTGGAAAGTGTTAGGGGTTTGACCGACATTATTTCTGAAACCAGTTACAGGGATGCCTTCTGCCCCCCACGAGACGTTGGAAAGGGGTAGTGGTTTGACGAACTTTATTTCTGTAACCAGTCACAGGGGTGCCTTCCCGCCCCTACGAGACGTTGGAAAGGGGTAGGGGTTTGACCAACATTATTTCTGTAATCAGTCACAGGCGTGCCTTCCCGCCCCTACCAGACGTCGAAAGGGGTAGGGGTTTGACTAACATTATTCCTGTAACCAGTCACAGAGGTGCCTTCCCGCCCCTACGAGACGTTGAAAAGGGGTAGGAGTTTGAACAACATTATTTCTGTAACCAGTCACAGGTGTGCCTTCCCGCCCCTACGAGACGATGGAAAGAGGTAGGGGTTTGACCAACATTATTTCTGTAACCAGTTCCAGGGGTGCCTTCCCGCCCCCACGAGACGTTGGAAAGGGGTAGGGTTTTGACCAACAGTATTTCTGTGACCAGTCACAGGGTTGCCTTTCTGCCCCTATGAGACGTTGGAAAGGCGTAGGGGTTTGACAAACATTATTTCTGTAACAAGTCACTCGGGTGCCCTCCGGCTCGCACGTTACCTTCGAAAAGGGCATATGTTTGACCAAAATTATATTTGTGATCAATCACAGGGGTGCCCTCCCGCTCGTACGTTACCTTCGAAAAGGGTATATGTTTTACCAAAATTATATTTGTGATCAGTCACAGGGGTGCCTTCCCGCCCCCACGAGACGTTGGAAAGGGGTAGCAGTTTGACCAACAGTATTTCTGTGACCAGTCACAGGGGTTCCTTCCTGCCCCTACGAGACGTTGGAAAGGGGTAGGGGTTTGACCAACATTATTTCTGTAACCAGTCACAGGTGTGCCTTCCCGCCCCCCACGAGACATTGGAAAGGGGTAGAGGTTGGACCAGCATTATTTCCGTAACCAGTCACAGGGGTGCCTTCCTGGCCCCTACGACACGTCAGAAAGAGGCAGAGTTTGACCAGCATTATTTTTGTACCAGTCACAGAGGTGCCTTCCCGCCCCCGCGCGACGTTGGGAAGGGGTAGGGGTTTGACCAACATTATTTCTGTAACTGGAAAGGGGAAAGGGGTAGGGGTTTGAACAACACTAAATTTACCCTATTTACTGATTATTCATTCCTGGCCCGCATAAATTGTGTTCTTCAAAATTCAATATTGCACTCAGATTTTTCTTCAGATTTTTACAATAAAATTCAAATATCACTCAAGGCCATTTTAGAGGCTAAATGGCCATTATTAATTAAACTGATGCTATTTATTGATTATTTATTTCTGGCTCGCATGAAATTTGTTCTTTACAATTCAATATTGCACTTAGATTTTAGTCAGATTTTTACAATAACAATGAAAGGTGGCTCAAGGTCATTTTTTCAATAAAATGTTGATTCAATTAAATTTTCTCTAGTTCTTTTTTGTAAAACAGTGTCAATTTATTCACTGCGGCAAAAAAATTAGTGAAAAGGTTTAATAATCGCGTGTCATATTACTTTGAGGTCATTCAAGGTCATTTTACGAGAAATGGTCATTCAAAAAGTTTTTCTTTTTCATGGTAGTTTTTTTTTTAATTTTGCTTCAAATTAAAAATAGAAGACGTTAAAAACAGTAGGAGATCGCAGCTTCATTAATATATGATCAAGTTTCGTTGTCAAATTGTAATTACGAAGAATTAATTATCCTAAGTGCAGAAGAAGGGGTAATGATTTACCTTTTAGAAAAAAAGACGAAAACTTAGTTGGCTATAAACTACCATCTAATATGCAAGTGTGAGCACTGTTTTTTCATTATCACAATTTACAAAAAGCTCATTTTTTGCGAAATTACCTTGAATGTCCTTCAAATAATATGACAAACATTATTATCAAACAACTTGACTAATTTTTTTTGCCGACATGAATAGATTTACACTGCTTCTCTATAGAAAAAAAACTAGAGAAAATTTCATTGAATCAACATTTTATTAAGAAAATGACCTTGAGCCACCTTTGAATGTCATTGCAGAAATCTGAAAAAAATCTGAGTGCAACACAGTGGCCTTTAAAAAAGTTAAATGACATTTTCAGGTACCCCAAAGTTATAAATAGGAGATTGTTTTGAATGCTTCTGGGGAACCATTTTTGATGAAATTAAAATATTTCCCTGAACGGATTTTTTTATGCCTGGAGAAACCTATTTGAAATACTAAAAAGCAGTAAAATACTATTTTCAAGTTAATAAGACCATATAATTACTTTTATATAAAGGAGTTATATGTAAATTAGAATTACTAACGAGAAGTTAATCAATAAATAAACCAAAGAAACGATTTTTCAAAAATTTAAATCAATATATTTATGAATATTTCATCCAAGAATTCGTATACACAATGTTAAAGTTTCAATATTAATTTCTTATAAAAACTATAGTAAGTCTCATATACATAATATTTTAATGTTATTGTAGAATACATAATGTGTAATATAAAATGTACAATAATATATAATAGCTATATAATAATTGTATTATAATTAAACGTGCCTACTATTATACTTATTCACGTCGCGTACAGCTTAATTATTATTATTATTATTTATTAATTGGAGTAGTAAACACTTTGTTTGATAACATGCATACAAAATTTGAAAATCTTAGTGAAATGTGGGCCAAAAAGTGTAACGTCAGTAGAGACGTGCTGTATGGAAGTGCAGGATTTGCTGGGAATTCAAGTAAAACGTTGTTAAATAAAGTTGATGTACTTCGTGAAATTTGCTCATCCGTGAGTAATTTTGTTCGTATGAAATATGTGAAATGTTTTGAAGCATTTAAAAATGTTTTCTATTCCTGTTTTTCAATTGATTTGGAACCAGGATATCTTGAAATGATAATTATATTCAGAGAAAGTTATCTATATTTAGGCATAAGAGTAACTCCAAAAGTTCACGCAGTATTTTTTCACAGTGAAGATTTTTGTAAACAAAACAATGAAGGCTTAGGATTTTACTCGGAACATGCCGTAGAATCTTCTCGCGCAGACGTTAAAAAAGATGGAAAAAATATAAAGTGAAGAGGTCAAATTCTAAATACGCAGAACGTTTATTTAAAGCTGTACGTGAATATAACAGTAGTTACGTTTAATTATAATACAATTATTATATATCTATTACATATGAGCACCTCAGAGCAAAAGGAAGGCTGCGCAGAGTCGAGAGGAAAAACGAGACAATTATCGTTGCGCTGTCTTACTCTTCAGGCATTCTGCGTAACAGTTTCTCTTTCTAACGGTACTTGTCTCGTTTTTCCTCACGGCTCTGCGGAGTCTTTCTTTTGCTCTGACGTGCTCATATTATTGTACATTGTATATTACACATTATGTATTCTACAATAACATTAAAATATTATGTATATTATACTTACTATAGTTTTCATAAGAAATTAATATTGAAACTTGAACATTATGTATACGAATTTTTTGATGAAATATTCATAAATATATTGATTTAAATTTAAAAAAATCGTTTCTTTTGTTTATTTATTGATTAACTTCTCGTTAGTAACTCTAATTTACATATAACTCCTTTATAGATAAACGTTTATTTTTCAGCCTGCTGGCCTTAAAAAATTGACTTGCTTACGCTTCCATTTTTTGTACAGAATTTTCTTAAAACTAACCCTTAAAACTAACATCCTTCCACACCTTATCTCTAACGCCGCTCGCTCTTATCGCATTGCCTTCCTCGCTTCGCCTCGCCTCGCACGCATGTCCCTACTTTCTTGCTTTGCCTCGCATTACCAAACTCTGCCTCCGCGACTAATCCCTAATACTGATCTACTATTTACAATATTTACATTTACTTATATTTACTTCCTCCTCTATTTACAATCTTTCCTTCTCCATTCCTCTTCCTCCTTCCTTCTCTTCTTCTCCATCTTACCAAGACTCCCTTCACCCATGCTACTGCCCTTTTGTCCCCCCTTTCATGAATCAATACCTCCATGCTTATCCCACTCCTTTCCACCTCTACGCACTCCTCCAACCAGTGCTCCACTCTTGCCTCCCCCTTTCCACATAGTTCACATATCCTCTTTTCCCTAGCGAACCAGAACCTATTAAAACCCTCCATGCACCCACATCTCATCCTTGCTATAAGCTCCTGACTTCCTTTCTCTCCTTTCTCACACAAATATTGCGCTCTCGCCCTTGGCATAATCCACACATAGTTTCCATTAAACCTTGTCTCTCTTATTCTCTCTTCCCCTGCTGTCTTCTCTCTTTCCATGATGTTTTTCTTAACCAACTCATATACCTTCCTTTCTTCCTCATGCATCCTTCTCACTTCATCCATCTGCAGTCCATTCGTTCTAAAATACCTTTCTCTTTCATCCTCCATCTTCCCACCCCCTCTCCTATTCTCCTTCTCCCACCAACACTCCCTAACCAGCTTACTTCCCCCCTCTTCCAAAAATTTCTCCTCATATTTACACGCTTGACTCCACGCTAGAATCCCTACACTCGTTCTCCCCGTCTCCCTCCTGACAATATAATTAGGCGTGTTCCTTGCCAGCCCCAGTGTCCACTTTACATACCTCTCCTGCGTCCTATTTACCTCTTCGCTTTCCTTCCACCCCCACACCTCTACTCCATACAATAGCACGCTCATCACTAGTGAGTCAAACAATTTCATTCTCCTTCCAAAATCATCTGCGAATAACTTCTTTCCCAACCCCCGCACCTGCCTTATCACCACATTTGCCCGCCTCACTCTGTTTTATGTGACCATTCACTCCGCCATTCCTCCGAAACAAGAAGCCCAGGTACACAAACTCTTTCACCTCCTGCACCGTCTTTCCCTTCCCCTTCCACTCCCCTTCCTTATCCCTTCCACCTCCTTTTCTGAAAACCATAACCTAGGACTTTTCCGCATTCAGTTCTAACCTGTTCTTATCCAGGTATCTTCTCAACCTCTTTATCATTTCCTTTAAGGCCTCCTCGCTTTTTGCCAACAATACTATGTCATCTACATACGCTAGCGACCAAATTCTAACCCCTCCTATCCTGACTCCTCCTACCACTCCGGCCTCCAGCTTACTTTCTATATCCGCAATTAAAATCGCAAAAAGCGTTGGGCTAAGCGGGTACCCTTGTCTTAACCCCCTATCCATCCAGAATCCCTCCGGAATCCCCTGTCCTCCTCTTACCTTATCTTTGGTCTCTTCATATATCTCCCTTACCCTCTCGATCTTGCATCTCTCCACTCCCCTATCCTTCATCGCCTCCCACAATCTCCCCCTATCCACTGACGGAAACGCGCCCTTTAGATCCACAAAAAACGCGTACACTCTCGACCCCTTCTTCGCTAATTCTCTATCCACCACGTGCTGCAGAACGTAGATATTGTCGATAGTACTCCTACCTGCCCTAAAGACCGCCTGCGTCTCCGGCAATATTCCTTTCCCCTCGACACCCTTCCGCAGCCTCTCCGCCACCACCATCGCGTATACTTTATACGCCGTATTCATTAGCGTAATCCCTCTATAAGTTTCCTGCCTATCCCTATCTCCTTTCTTATACAGAGGTACTATTAACCCTTCTCTCCACCCTCGTGGGAATCCCTCCCCCTCCATACTTTCTTCACTACCTCCTTCAGCCTCTCCCTAAACTCTTGTGTGCTTAACAGCCTTCATCTCTGCCTCCCCCGTTCTTCTACTCCCATCATCTCTCTTCCTTGAATCTGAGCCCTGAAATGATTCTTTAAAAAACTCCCTCCACTCCTCACTCCCTATCTTCTCGCTTATCTCTACTCTACGCTTCCTAAACCTATTTATTATCTTCCATACGTCCCCCTCTGTCTTAACATTTCCTAACTCCTCCTCCATCTCTTTCTCCTTTTCCTCTTCTTTCTTCTTACACATCAATCTAAACCCCTTCCTCATTTCTACGTACTCCTCCCTTTTCGCAGTACCCTCTTTCCACTTCTTATACTTCCTCTTCACCTTCCTTTTCATCTTTTTACATTCCCTATCCCACCACGGCTTCACCATTTCTTTCTTCTTCTTTTTGAATACCTTCCTTTGCACGCACCCTTATACTTTCTCTTTTAAATCCTCCTATATCTCTTCCACCGTCTCCCCTTTGAAGCAATCATAGCTGTTCATCATTTAACGGGTTCCGACTATACTAGTAAATTAGGAACCAAACCTAGTGCAATACGAGCCGAGCCAGACAAATATCTTCTTGATTTTGGTCGAAGTAAGTAAATTGAGAGTGTAACATATCAGCAAGTTAACTGTCTAAACCCGAATGCAGAAAAATTGGATCCTTTGCAATATGGATACACTATAGAGAACAATGTATTGTTACAAAAAAAAAAATATATTATTACCGCCGGCAGACGAATTCGGCCCAAGATGTCGCTGTACCACTTGTTCTCGTACTGGATCATGTTGTTGTTTAGCGGCTCAAGTAGAATGTATATCGTTTTGTTTATGTAAGAAAAGTGATACATGTAAAAACAAATTTAATGTTCCTAAGGAATAGAAAGGTAGAACAAGCATCTTTCTATTTTATTTATTTTGTCATATTATACAACATAAGGTATTTATGTTTTTCGATGTATTGTTAATAATTTCATTTTATGTGAATCTGTCTTTATAAAATTAACAATTGAACAATTAGTTACGATAAGCCGAGACAAATTGCATTTGTGATGAGCGGGCAAGTTGCGAGCGCCAGGCCTCTATTGCGCACGTACTGCGCCGCGCGTAAAAAGTGCTACTTGTAAATTGCGATAACAAAGGCTTCCAAATTGATAATCCGACATTGCATTTCGTTAATAGATAGAGGAAGTCTTAAAGAATAAATTGGTTTTTTCACTTTTGAAAAATATTGATTAGATCGAAAATTATTAACAGTCAAATTTACAAAAAAACGTCGATTTTTCAATTTTAAAAATTCATAACTTTTTAAAAATGCATTTCACGAACAAATGACAAGAGACCTTTTCGTCTTAAAATGGCCCAAATTACCTAGAAAAATTTTCCTGTTGAAATAAAACATTTTTCATAATTGTTTAAACAATTGCGTTTTAAATAAAACCCATCCACTTCTCGTAAAAATAACCGGTACCATTGGATTCAGCGAGTCAAAATACGTATGATTACATGGTTTTTACCTTTTGCCTCCTAAGTGCATACGGAATCATACCCAGCTCCCGGACTAGTAATTATATGGTCTTATTAACTTGAAAATAGTATCTTACTGACTTTTAGTATTTCAAATAGGTTTTTCCAGGCAAAAAAAATCCGTTCAGGGAAATATTTTAATTTCATCAAAAATGGTTCCCCAGAAGCATTCAAAACAATCTCCTATTCATAACTTTGGGGTACCTAAAAATATCATTTAACTTTTTTAAAGGCCACCGCGGCAATATTGGCTTGTAAACAACAAAATTCGTACGCGTCAGAAATGAATAATCAATAAATAGCGTCAATTTAATTAAGAATGGCCATTTTTCCCCTCAAATGGCCTTGAGCGACCTCTAAATCTTTTCTTTTTTTCAATTCTGAAACAAATCAGAGGTCATTTTCGCGGCAAAACCAATAATTTGTAGCTGTAACCACGTCTCACGACCGTGAGATACGCGGTTGCAGTCTGCGACGAATTCAATACAATGACCCGGCAAAAGTCTCGAGAACCCTGAGGACACGGAGCGACCCAAGGACGACCGCCTTCTGCATTTTCCCCGCAAGTATCTCAGCATTTTGTTGACACGCAGGGATGCTTTTCAGGCTATTAACCAGTGAAACCTTGGCCCCTCCAAGAGCTCCGATAATCAAGACGATTAGATTAACAGAATATTCCTGGTATAACCTTCGCAACTCCCTCATAAGTTCTTCATACCTGTCTTTCTTTTCTTTCTCCTTGGCTGTGACGTTTTTGTCAGCTGGTGCCGAAAATTCGATAACGAACGTAGTTCGTTTCTCGAAGTCAAGGAGAACAATGTCAGGCCTCGAGTGCGCAACAGAAACAATTGTCGAGAATATGAAGTTCCAGTATATGCGGTCTCCATACATTTAAAAAAAAAATTTCGATTTCATCTATCAGTTTATGGTTCTAAAATATCTGCGAAATGTTAAAGATAATCCGATGAGGGAATCGGTCTGATTCCGAAACGTCACTTTTATATACAAAATTCTGAATAAATAGTATGGAAGAAGTCGATGAAATAAGGTTTTTCCTTCAAAATTCCAAATAGATAGTATGTGTCCTAGATGCTCAGGGTGTGCATGACGCGCTCTGCAGCTATCATCCGGAATGTCTTGGCTCAAAATGTGGCGACGGTATGCTAGAGTGGAAATGACACCGTCTTGACGTGCCAAAATGAAACCATCCATGCCCGACTTCAATCCGGGTGATTTAAGGAAAGCAGACGTTAGCTCATACGACATCGACTGATCTTCCACATTTCTGTGGAAGATGCCGTGCATCCTCTTGACGAGGAGCGGTTCGCGGAAGTTTTGCTTCTGTGCTTTCTTAATCCGGCCCTTCAGGAGTGAGTATTCAAGATGGATGAACTTTGATGCATTTTGCTCACCCCTGATATTGAAGTCAAGGCCGAGTGTTTCAGCAGCCTCCTCTGCTGCTTTGTACAGAAACGCCCCTTTGCCCACTTCTTCGCGTTTTCCGACCATTTTAAGAAGAGGATCTTGTCCATTCGCGACTATATATGTTGTACCCAGAATAATCCTGTTGTGAAGACGTTCAAGATTCAGTATTCCGCGACCACCTTGACGGCGTGAGATGTAAAGTCACGGAACAGAAGACTTAAGGTGCATGCTTTTGTTCATGTGCATAACCTTTCGGGACCCGATATCGAGGGATCTGATCTCGTCCTTTGTCCATGAAACTACTCCAAATGAATAGAGTACCACTGGGACGGCAAGCATGTTCGTCGCAGATACTTTGTTCCTCGCCGACAGTTCGGAAGACCATATCCGTCGGATGAGACGTTTGTATCTGCATCGGAGAGTATCCTTTATACATGTCACGTCCTGAATGCGGCTCTGTGGCACGCCCAGGAACGTATAGGTATCTGCAGCGCCAAGGTGCCGTATAGCGCTTCTGTCGACGAGCTCAGGATCTTCGGGGATGCCATTAAGCTTTCCTTTCTTCAAATTAACCTTGGCGCATTTCTTTAACCCGAACTCCATTCCAATCTCTTGAGTGTACTCTTTGACAATGTCTAGAGCTAGATATAGTTTCTCTTCATTTTTAGCATAGATCTTAAGATCATCCATGTCAAATACATGAGTGACCTTATGCTTGCGGTTTCCAGATTTGCCACAGAGGTACCCTTCGGGATGGCGAAGTGAGAGAGACGGTGGCAATAATGTGAGGCAAAAGAGGAGAGGGCTAATGGTGTCGCCCTGAATCTCACCTCTCTGAAAGGTGACACTATTAGGGATCACACGATGTTTTCCAGATGAGACAGTAAATCTGGTTTACCAAAGCGGCAATAATCTCTCTATAAACCTCACGATGTGTGGATGAACCTTCAAGCTTTCCAAGATACGGATGATAAGTCTATGGGAGGTTGAATCGAAAGCTTTCCGGTAATCAATCCAGGCCATCGATAGTTAACGCTGATGGGATGATGCGTCTTTACCGACACATCTATCGATTAGCAGGTTCTCCCGACATCCTGCTACGTCTTTCTTTGAGCCGCGTTGTTCGTACCTCTCTCGCCACACAGGTCTAATTGTCCGAACAATCCTATCATTTAGGATAGCTGTGAATATCTTATACAGTGTATTCAGACAAGTTATTGGCCTGTAATTCTTAGGGTCAGCTAAGTTGCCCGTCTTCGGCAGGAGCACTGTGCGCCCTTCCACCAACCACCCCGGAATAGGCTCTTCCGACTTGAAGGAAACTTCTTTCATCAGAAGGTCTTGATATCATCTGGTCTCGGAGCGGAATAGTTTTTCATGCCTCTTAATACGTTTTTCACCTCCTCGTTAATGATAGGTGGGCATTCCTCCTCAGGTATTATGAGGGCACTGCACAGCTCTTCGAAGCTATTTATATTCTTTGAGTATTCTTTCAGTGGATGCTGGACTTCGTAGACTTCTCTCCAAAATGCCTCGACCTCCTCTGGTGTGGGCGGGTAGAAGACAGTGAGTGGAGGTCCTTGGAAGAGTCGAGATGGGTTAGACAAACTTCTCCTAGTAAGACCTAGTCCTCCTAGTCAGACTTCTCCTAGCGTTAGATGGTACTCGTATTCGGTCAAAAATATGCTGCGTGATGGTAAGTAGCTTTGACTTTTTGAGTGTGTGATGACGGATCCGCAGTTTGCGCGCGAACTGTCGAACCTTGGCAGTGAAAGTCCTGCCAGATGTTATGTAGTCAACCACACACTGAATGCGGGACGCGTACTGCCTTGTCCAGCCTATCTTTGTGCTGAGTTGATGCATTCGTCTTTTGGTCTTATGATCAACCGCTGGTTTTGTTTTACGGTTTGCATCTGCCAAAGCTCTCGTTTCATTATACACACCACGATTGATAGTCCAGAGGTCAGATCCTTCGGAAAAATCTCCACGAAGCTGGTCATCCAGTTCAGCCAGATCTTTGGGCTGGAAAGAAACCTGAAGGTTGATGTTTCTCCAAGTCCTGAAGCATCGCTCTTCTTCTATTGGATGCCTGCTCGCGGTTGGTCTCAATGTCGCCTCTCTTTCTCTGTTGCTGGCTTGTTCTGACTGCGGTTGAGTAGGCGCTCCGCTTATATAACCCATTTTCCGGAGTTCCTCGGCACGGTTTCGCAGACGTTTTTGCGAAAAATGCGAGAGCTCTGGGCGTTTCTCGCACCACAGAGTATGCAGTCGCGCCATGTAACCTTTTTGTTCAGGGGCCATACTGGTATCATAGCACTCCAGAAGGTCGTCCCCGAGTCGATTCGTCCACTTAAAAGTAATGAGATTCTGCCGGTCTATCGCATTCCCTCCGTCTTGATTGGCTTCCCCAACTCTAGGATAGTCGGCATTGTTGTCCGACCCATTGTCGGGAGCCCTGCGCGTTCGATTGTTTTGAATCGAACTTACTACAACTATGTTTTGTGTTGTCATAGTTGTTCTCACGAGCAGCTACGGAAAAGGGTTTGTCCATCCTTGTAGAGCCCTGCATGCAAGGATAAGGCTGCATACTCTGAGAGGTCGCCCGGTATCCCAGAGTCACCATTTCAGAGACCTCACCCAGGTGCCATTCAGCTTTTGGCACGATTGTTACGCCTCCGCTTAGGGGTTATTCCTTCGGGACCATCCCTGGACAATTATCCGTGACTGCTTATTAATTATTGTTACCATGTTCAGCAGAAACCCTGGGTACAGGGACCCTCTATCCGCAACCCGAGGACGCGTTCGGTGGCTTTGTCATAGGCCCTTCGGTTCGATTCCCGAGGAATCAAAACCGAAACCGAATGTATATATATATATAGTTAAAAGTTTGTCATAAGGACAACCGCAGGATTTCGCCGGGAGCGGGTGCTAATCTGAAAAATTGCACCCGCTCCCAGCGAAATCGCGGTAAAATTTCAGCTGTAACCACGTCTCACGACCGTGAGATAGGTGGTTACAGTCTGCGACGAACTCAATACGATGGTCCGGCAAAAGTCTCGTGCACCCTGAGGACACGGAGCGACCCAAGGACGACCGCCTTCTGCATTTTCCCCGCAAGTGTCTCAGCATTTTTTTGACACGCAGGGATGCTTTTATCATAGCACTCCAGCAGGTCGTCCCTGAGTCGATCCGTCCACTCAAAAGTAACGAGATTTCGCCGGTCAATCGCATTGACTCCGTCTTGATTGGCTCCCCCAACTCT
>CAKNYM010042402.1:49666-67769 GCA_932195095.1 Andricus curvator
ATAGCGCTTCTGTCAACGAGCTCAGGATCTTCGGGGATGCCATTAAGCTTTCCTTTCTTCAAATTAACCTTGGCGCATTTCTCTAACCCGAATTCCATTCCAATCTCTTGAGTGTACTCTTTGACAATTTTCAGAGCTAGATGTAGTTTCTCTTGATTCCTAGCATAGATCTTAAGATCATCCATGTAAAATACATGAGTGACCTTATGCTTTCGGTTTCCAGGTTTTCCGCAGAGATACCCTTCGGAATGGCGAAGTGCGAGAGATAGTGGCAATAATGTGAGGCAAAAGAGGAGAGGGCTCATGGTGTCGCCCTGAAATACACCTCTCTGAAAGGTGATACTGTTAGTGATCACACGATGTTTTCCAGATGAGATAGTAAATCTGGTTTTCCAAAGCGGCATTAATGTCTCTATGCACCTCACGATGTGTGGATGAACCTTTAGGCTTTCCAACAGACAGATGATAAGTCTATGGGAGGTTGAATCGAAAGCTTTCCGGTAATCAATCCAGGCCATCGATAGAAATCGCTGATAGTATGCTGCGTCTTTACAGACACATCTATCGATGAGCAAGTTCTCCCGACATCCCGCTACGCCTTTCTTTGAGCCACGTTGTTCATACATCTCTCGCCATACAGGTCCAATTGTCCGAACAATCCTATCATTTAGGATAGCTGTGAAGATCTTATACAGTGTGTTCAGACAAGTTATTGGCCTGTAATTCTTAGGGTCAGCTAAGTTGCCCGTCTTCGGCAGGAGCACTGTGCGCCCTTCCACCAACCACCCCGGAATAGGCTCTTCCGACTTTAGATATGAGGTAAAAATTCGGGCCAGATGCTGGTGGGTTGAAGGAAACTTCTTCCACCAGAAGGTCTTGATGCCATCTGGTCCCGGAGCGGAATAGTTCTTCATGCCTCTTAATACGTTTTTCACCTCCTCGGTAGTGATAGGTGGGCATTCCTCCTCAGCTGTGATGAGGGCATTGCACAGCTCCTTGAAGCTGTTTATGTTCTTTGAGCCTTCTTTAAGTGGATGTTGGACTTCGTAGACTTCTCTCCAAAATGCTTCGACCTCCTCTGGTTTGGGCGGATGGTCGACAGTAACTGGAGGTTCTTGGAAGAGTCGAGATGGGTCAGACGAAAACTGTTGATTTTCTCTGACCCACCTCTCTCTCCGCTCTAGACTTCTCCTAGCGTCAGATAGTACTCGTATTCTGTCAACAATATGCTGCCTGATGGTCAGTAGCTTTGACTTGTTGATTGTGTGATGACGGATCCGCAGTTCGCGCGTGAACTGTCGAACCTTGGCAGTGAAAGTCCTGCCAGATGTTATGTAGTCAATTACACACTGAATGCGGGACGCGTACTGTCTTGCCCAGCCTATCTTTGTGCTAAGTTGATGCATTCGTCTTTTGGTCTTATGATCAACCGTTGGTTTTGTTTTACGGTTTGCATCTGCCAAAGTTCTCGCTGCATTGTACACACTACAATTGATAGTCCAGAGGTCGGATTCTTCGGAAAAATCTCCACGAAGCTCATCATCCAGTTCAGTCAGATCTTTGGGCTTGGGAGAAACCTGAATGTTGATGTTTCTCCGGGTCTTGAAGCATCGTTCTCCCTCTATTGGATGCCTGTTCGAGGCTGGTCTCAGTGTCGCCTCTCTTTCTCTGTTGCCGGCTTGTTCTGGCTGCGGTTGTGTAGGCGCTCCGCTTATATAACCCCTTTTCCGGAGGTCCTCGGCACGGTTTCGCAGCCGTTTTTGCGAAAAATCCGAGAGCTCTGGGTGTTTCTCGCACCACAGAGCATGCAGTCGCGCCATGTAACCTTTTCGTTCAGGGGCCATACTGGTATCATAGCACTCCAGCAGGTCGTCCCGGAGTCGATCCGTCCACCCAAAAGTAACGAGATTCCGCCGGTCAACCGCATTGACTCCGTCTTGATTGGCTCCCCAAACTCTAGGGTAGTCGGCATTGTTGTCCGACCCATTGTCGGGAGCCCTGCGCGTTCGATTGTTTTGAACCGCACTTCCTACAACTATGTTTGGTGTTGTCATTGTTGTTCCCACGAGCAGCTAGGGAAAAGGGTTAGTCCATCCTTGTAGAGCCCCGCGTGCAAGGATAAGGCTGATACTCTGAGAGGTCGCCCGGTATCTCAGAGTCACCGTTTGAGACACCACACCCAGGTGCCATTCAGCTTTCGGCACGGTTGTTACGCCTCCGCTTGGGGGTTATTCCTTCGGGACCATCCCTGGACAATTGTCCGCGACTGCTTATTAATTATTGTAACCATATTCAGCAGAAACCCTTGGTACAGGGACCCTCTATCCGCAACCCGAGGACGCGTCCGGTGGCTTTGTCATAGGCCCTTCGGTTCGAATCCCAAGGAATTAAAACCGAATACCGAACATATATATATATATATATATATATGGTCCTGAAAGGTTATTCACATGAACAAAAGCATGCACCTTAAGTCTTCTGTTCCACGACTTTACATCTCACGCCGTCACGGTGGTCGCGAAATACTGAATCTTGAATGTCTTCACAACAGGATTATTCTGCAGCACGTATGGTCGCAAATGGACAAGACCCTCTTATTAAAATGGTCAGGAAACACGAAGAAGTGGGCAAAGGGGCGTTTCTGTACAAAACAGCGGAGGAGGCTGCTGAAACACATGGCCTTGACTTCAATATTAAGGGTGAGCAAAATGCATCTAATCCTATCCATCTTGAATACTCACTGCTGAAGGCCCGGATTAAGAAAGCACAGGAGAAAAACTTCCACGAACAGCTTCTCGACAAGAGGATGTACGGCATCTTCCACAGAAATGTGGAAGATCAGTCGATGTCGTATGAGCTAATGTGTGCTTTCCTTAGATCAGCCGGATTGAAGGCGGGCACGGAGGGCTTCATTTTGGCATGTCAAGACGGTGTCATTTCCACTGTAGCATACCGTCGCCACATTTTGAGCCAAGACATTCCCGATGATAGCTGCAGAGCGTGTCATGCACACCCCGAGCATCTAAGACACATACTATCTAGTTGTCCAACTCATGCGGGAACGACCTACATCCAAAGGCACAATGCGGCACTAAGAGTGCTTTATTACCATCTCTGTCACTCTTATGACATTAGCCCAAATACCTCTCCGCTAAACGTTCCTAGAGAAATTGAGTCAATTGTCGAAAATGAGAAGTGCCGCATATACTGGAGCTTCATATTCTCGACAATTGTTTCTGTTGCGCAACAGCTGACAAAAACGTCACAGCCAAGGAGAAAGAAAAGAAAGAGAGATATAAAGACCTTATAAGGGAGTTGCGACGGTTATACCCGGAATATTCTGTTAGGCTAATCGTCTTGATCATCGTCGCTCTTGGAGGTGCCAAGGTTTCACTGGTTAATAGCCTGAAAAGCATCCCTGCGTGTCTACAAAATGCTGAGACACTTGCGGGGAAAATGCAGAAGGCGCTCGTCCTAGGGTCGCTTCGTGTCCTCAGGGTGCACGAGAATCGTATTGAGTTCGTTGCAGAATGTAATCACCTATCTCACGGTCGTGAGACGTGGTCACAGCTGAAATTTTACCGCGATTTCGCTGGGAGCGGGTGCAATTTTTCAGATTAGCACCCGCTCCCGGCGAAATCCTGCGGTTGTCCTTATGACAAACTTTTAACCATATATATAATTAATAGTTTCTCATGAGGACATTCGGTCTGAGCCAGAGATGAACGATCTCGAAACCGGTGAGATACGCGAAACTAACCAAATTTTCAGGGGTTTATACAAAGGATGGTCCTCGGCCACCACGAACTGAGCCAATAAAAAGATTTTTAAAGGGAAAAATCAACATTTGGAGTTATCTCGATAACGGGGAGACATACTCGAAAACTTAAAAAATTAATAATAAATAACAATAAGTATTATTATTGACGAAATTTGATACATTTTCAGATTTCCGGAAAACATTGAAAGATACTTGAAAACTTTCAAAATGTCAAAGATTGTATAAAAGGGGATAGATTAATTTGGATTAAAAAAAATTAAGGGGCGGGTTACGATTATATATATATACCATTAAACCATTTCCCTTTCAGGGTAGGCGTGACACTACCCGATTCGGGTAGTGTTTCTAGGTTTTTCTTGTAGTTATAAATAACTACAAGTGTGGGCTCACCACACCCACGATGTGCCAACAGCACTCATGTCAGTATTCTTGAATGGTCACCCATCCAAGTACTAACCGCGTCCAACGCTGGTTAACTTCAGTGATCTGACGAGAACTGGGTTTTTCAGCGTAGTATGGCCGTTGGCACGATTGATTCGGATTAAATCGAATTGAAGTTGATCTTCGTGCAAGTATTCAGAAGGGTTGAAAAGACTCCTTGGATGAGCCTCGGATTCATCGGATTGGGCCCATGGACTGAAAAGAATTAACAGGTGTGTTAGCATTCAAGTTAACGTTGACGCACGGATTGAGAACAATCGGATTGAGAAGCAGTGAAAGTTCTTTTCCGATTGGTGTGTGATTCATTAGAATTGGTATCGGATTTACACTTATTTATTCGGACTGGCGTCGGATTCACTCTGGTTGAATTCAAGAAGTCCCACGGATTAAAAAGGATTGGAGGCACGGACTGAAAAATGGATTCCGTATGGGTTGGATTGAAGTTGGTGCTGATACATGAAAGGAGAAGGATTGGTAATTGATCCTCGGATTCTTTCGGATTGAAGTTGGGGTTGAGATATGGATTGAGATTGTGTGCGATCAAGGACCCACGACAGTATTATTATACATATAAATCGATAGTTCATCTATTTGACCTCCCCACCTTCTAAAATGTTTAAGAAATAACTTACTAATGAAAGACTTAAAATTTGAGTGGCAGCATAAGGAGCGAGTTACTTCTTGGACACATTTGCGCAAGTCTTACGAAAGCCATGAAAGAAATGGCGTGCTTAGGCTAAAAGCCTTCATGTGGCCTCAGTAATGATGCAAATGAGTGGCAACAAAACAATGAGCATTTGTGGGAATCACGTCATGTACGTCGAAGAATTATGGGACACAAATTTTCGAATGTATAAAATTCATAAAGAATAAACCGAGAGACAAACCAAAGTCAAATGTCTTCAAGGACTGAACACATACTCTGAAAGGCTTTAAGATTCTTCGACAGAAAATGGATATAAATGGATTACAGTATTTTGGAAAGCGACTCTTTAACCAGGATCCGTTGGAAATTTTTTTTGGCCAGGTAAAACAACAGGGGCAAGAATTGTGAATCCAAATTGCAGCGCATTCGAAGATTACTATAAAACTTTGCTAGTTAAGTCCATAACGGTCAACAACTCATGAGGGGCTAACTATGAAGCTGATTCTTCATCTGGTCCCTCATTGATGTGTGAACTCTGTTGGCGTTTGCAAACAATAAACACAATTCTCGATTAATAAAGAATTTGCTACGGCTTGCCGATAATTTCTACTTCCTAAACCCGATATCTGTTCTGATAACCCAATTTTTGATGAAGTAAGCGAGAGTAGGGTATGGTGCTGGTGCGGGCACGGCGAAAATTACAAATAACGCCCGTGTTTGTTGGTTTTAATACGTATTAGTCTTCAACAGAAAACAGCTTTCGTTGTTTGGAAGAATAGTGATGGCATGTAATAATCTGTTTTTAAATACGTTTCAGAAGATTAATGATGAAAAAACAGTTTCAGCGGAAACAGATGAAAAAGTCTTTGGTATAACTTCTGGTATCATGATATGTTTCTATAAACGTTATAAATATATTAAAATTAATTAAATTTTTCACCGTCACATACAGGGTACGACACAATGCCGCGCCGTGGCACGCCCTATGTACTTCAGCAGATAGTAAGAGTGTATAACTGCTTTCACCACATACTTTGTTTACATCAATAAAAAAACATTTACCTAGTGTTGAAAATGTCTGGAGTAATTTTTCTTCATTACATTACACTCTCCAGAATTATTATATTGTATAATTGGTAATCATCAATGTTAATATTGTTTAAATAAACGGCAATAATATCACGGCCACCATACTCCAGTGCATTGAGCACGCTTTTAAGTAAAGGGGCTGCACTATACCCCACTCTCTCCTACTTACGAAGAAAGCGCTTAACAAGGTTGACGTTCATTGCCTCACATGTAAGGGAAACCTCTTTGTAAAATGTTAAACTGAAAAGTGCGTAGCATCCTATAATCGCAAATATCTTCTTTGAATGTGTTCCCCAAGTGGCGCATAATTATCGCTTCGCGGAAAAAATCAAGCAATTTTTACTTGAAAGCGTTGCTTTTCAATTTGAGCAGTGTGAACATATAGATGCTTTGTAATATATTCTTATTGAGCAATTCGTATATTCGATAAAAATTTTAATAAAGCTAAAAGACTCTGATATAAAAGTTGCGTAGTACAGTCCACTTTCGGTATCTGCACTCTCAGTATGTTCCAGCTCTCCTCTACATGTATATTTACGAATACACCATAGTGTCTCCTTCTTAGGCGACTGCGAGTCCCTGCATCTGCGCGTGTGCCAAATTGCGAGTTCCAACATGGTGTAGAGTACAATGGGGTACTCTCTAAGTGCGAAATTTGAGGAATTATACTCTCCCACAGCCCCGTCAAGCGGTCAATATCGTAGAGTGTATTGTGCTTTCTAAGAAAAAACGTGCACCTAACGATCAAATAATATTGTTTCGATTTAAACAAATATCCTGTTACTTTATTTATATAATTTACTACTGTTTAGTCTTATAAATAAGCGTTAAAAGTTTTCAGACATTAATTATTTTTTAGCCAATAATCTTACGAAATTTCATAAATATATTGTATTGTATTTGTATTGTATTTATTTATGAAGTCCCTAGGGCTAAATAGCCCTCTAAGGAACAGATAATACAGTATCAGACAAAATGTACAGTCACTGGTCTAATGAAGGTACTCGTAATATATCTAATATGGTAGATTAGTAACGTAATATATATGACAGATGATAACAAATTAATAAGTTGGCTTGTAGTCCAAATATGTAACTTCTAGTTCATAAACGTATACGTATACCATTAAGCTATTTCCCTTTCAGGGTAGGCGTGACACTACCCGATTCGGGTAGTGTTTCTAGGTGGATAGTTTCTTGTAGTAAATAACTACAAGTGTGGGCTAACCACACCCACGATGTGCCAATAGCACTCAGTTTTCTCGAATGGTCACCCATCTAAGTACTAACCGCGCCTAACGCTGCTTAACGTCAGTGATCTGACGAGAACTGGTTTTTTCAGCGTGGTATGGCTGTTGGCATAGTTTATAAACAATTAAAAATAATATGAAATAAAATAATGCAAAAAATCGAACATAAGTAATAAACAAAATAATGAATAATTTAAATTAAGAGTCAAAAGTAACAATGGTGATGTAGGTTGGAATTATAAGTTTTCATACTTAGGGATCTATATGACTAAGTAATGTAATGTAGTGAAAGCTACCAATGAGTTATTTCAAGGATAGAGCTATCCATATTAAAGAGATATTCGTAAAAAGATTTTTTAAAGTGAAAGCTAGTCGGTGCATTCCTTATCGATAAGGGTACCTTGTTCCAGAGTCGCGCTCCCCTCACGATAAAGGATCTTTGCAGCTTACAGGTACTATGACGTGGAACAGTAAGGACCGTTTTTCTTTCACGAAGTTTTGGCTGATTAGATTGTTTCTTGTCGCTAGATTTAAAAAAGTCCAAGAGATACTTAGGTGCTTGATTATGAAAAATATTATATAGAAGATTGCCCATAAAAAATTGTCTTCTCTTGGCAACATTTAGAAGGCCTGCGGGCTGCCTATATGGTGTTATATGCTCATACTTTGGTATATTGTAAATGAACCGAATGCAAGTATTCAGTGCGCTATCTAATTTATAGTTTAATTTGAACGATATATCGTCGTAAGCGACGCACCCAAAGTCGAAAAATGGAAGAATTAAGCTCTTAACTAGGAGTAACCTTGTAGGTGTTGGCAATGATTCCTTATTTCTTTTTAGTTGCTGGAGTAATCTAAAGGTCTTCCTTGAGATGTTTATTACGTGCTCTTTCCAGGAAAGGGTACGGTTAAGCATGTAACCTAAGTCCCTTGCCACCTCCAAAAATTCAATTTCCAGGTAATTAATTAGAAGGGGTGGAAAGGTCGCGATTGTTTCTGGTAATGGGGAAGATGAAGGTCCGATAATAATAGCCTTAGTTTTCTCAGGATTAATCTGCAGCCCATTGTTTTGTGCCCAACGCACTACGCAATCTATATCCTCCTGCACTTGCTCTAGCATCCTTATTATATTGGAAATTGGACCAGAAAGATAAAGCTTAAAATCGTCAGCATATTTATGACATTTGCAATATTTCAGCTCGCTGCCCAAATCGGAAGTGTCGATATTAAAAAGTAGGAGTGCCAAGGTAGAGCCCTGAGGTACCCCGCTCACGACCACAGGCCAATCTGACAGTTCGCCTTTCCCATTTCTTACTTGTTGAAATCGATTAGATAGATACGATGTAAACCATAATATGGCCGATTTAGACAGTTTTAACGATTTCATTTTATATAAGAGAAGCTCGTGGTTGACCATATCGAACGCTTTAGAAAAGTCAAATAATACCACTATTGTGATCTTTTTTTCATCAATAGCAATTTTAAAGTCGGTTGTTTTTTTGATAGTTGCTGTTTCCGTACTGTGCCTAGCTCGGAAGCCCGACTGCATTGGATCTATGAGTTTATTTGTATCGAGGTATGTAATAAATTGCTTGTGGAGACGATCCGTTCAAGAGGTTTAGAAATGGCACAAAGAATTGAGATCGGACGATAGTCTTTTGGAGAGGATGGGTTGCGTACTTTGGCGACAGGGTGAATTATTGCATTTTTCCAACAATCGGGAAATATACCCACCTGGAGCGATGTGTTGTATATATGGAGTAGGATAGGGAAAATTACTGGAAGTGCAAGTTGAATCATCTTAATTGATATGGCATCTGTTCCTACAGCGTTAGACTTAATTGCTAAAACCGTTTCCAAGAGAGCTTCAGGAGTTATATCGGAAAAATAAAAATCGGTGTCGTTAAATGTTGAGCTCTGTAAGCTGAGAGCAGAGGGCCTTATAGGGGATGATGGGGGCAAAGTGAAAAATACATTTAAAAGTTCATTAGGAGGGAAATGATTAATAGTAGATTCATGTTTAGGAGGTATAAGATATAAACGCCTAAGTAGATGCCAGATGTTTTCATTCTTATTTCTGTTTTTAATGGAGTTATAATTGTATTTGTTTGATTCATCTCTAAGTTTGGCTTGTACTAAATTCCTTAGTTTGCGAAACTGAGTTTGGAATATGGGATTTTTAATACGTTTAGCCAGTCTACGCATGTTATCACGTTCCTTCATGAGATTTTTAATTTCGTAAGTAATCCAGGCAGCCGGTTTTTTATATTTATGAGGAATGTGTAACAGCGCAAACTGGTCGAATGCTGATATTAAATAGTTATTTAAGTAATTAAGTTTATTATTAATATCAACCTCGAGTATCAGTTTCTCCCAGTCGAAGGTCATTAGGTGTTCCTGAAATTTAATCTCGTCGAAAATGCATTCTTAGCGATAATGTTAGTAGAAAAACTGAAAATGCTAACGTGACGAAGAGCATACAAAATTTGTGATTTCCGTAGAATACTATGCGTGAAGCTGGCATGTTAAGAAAAATAATGACTTTAAAAATAGCTGTATATATAACATATGTGTCTAGCTTAGAAATCAGCATAGAACAAATAATAGGCAGAGTAAAACATTTCCCAGCATTACACTTACTTCCTGAGTTGTCACAGTCGAAGGGCATCAAGATCTTTGAGCTCCATCCTCCTTCCTACAGAAAATTTTGCCCCCAGCGATCCAAAGGTACTTAATTTTCTTGCTTCTTTTAATCTCAAGGGCAGCACTGTAGATCTGACGGTTATATTTGGAATGTGATTCTCTGATATAAAGAGGTTGCTCATCACTCCAACCAATCGTTTTAGTTGAGAATCCACGCTTCTTTTTATACTGCTCAATTAACAATACGCAGGTTGATCTTAGATTAATTTTTACCATTACTATAGGTGGCAGTGGGGAAGAGACAGCGTTTTTAATATTAGATCTGAGCCTATAAATCGATGATATACCATCTTTTCCGCGTGGTACATCCAGGGTTGTAGCTATTTGACACATAGTAAGGGCCAAGTCTTCAGATGGTTTGACCGGTAGTCCATGTATCTCGATCGTAGTACTAAGAGCCTCTTGTTCAAGGAAGTTACATCTTTGCGTCAAGGTTTCAACCTGTGACACCAGAACGTGACTTTCAACCTCAATTGATTCAGTTGTCGTTTTGAGTTTAATAATATCAGTTACGTTACTAGAAGTAGTTTCCTCGATAGTGATGATACGCTTGGTATTTTTCATAATATCCTGCTGCATTTCTTTAATCGAGGAATTAAGGGTGTTATTAAAGGCAGTTTGCTTCGCCTCGAACGATTCAATCATAGCAGTGATCTTAGCAAGTCCAGTTTCCTGTCCCTTTACAATTGCATTGGAGATAGCTGCTTGTACATCGGGCCCTAATGTAGCTGGGAACGTCCCTGAGTTGTTTACTTCACTGTGAACTGATTCCAATGATACCGAATTAGGAGATTTAGAACGTTTGGAGTTGTTACCAATCAAATTGGCAGTGCATTTCTTGCAACACCAAGTCTTCAAATTCTTCTTAATCTTCTCCACGTCATTTGATGAGAGATTCAAGCAGCCAATATGAACAAGTACACCACACTTGCATGCAAATGAGTCAGCTGTTCCTCTTGCTATCAACTCACTACACATTGCGCAGGTAACCATCTTGAAAACAACCGAGAAGATTCACAAGCGAACCTAATTTAACAATTAAAGTACTTTTCTGACAGAAAACGTCAGAAAAACTACTAGGACAGGAAACACTGAATGAGTCACAATTCCAGCACTGTAAAGAAGAACTAGATGCACCACGCATATAAAAATTCGCCTTTTAATCGACTTCGGCCCATTGATTGTGAGCAGAGTCTTTTGACAGCACTTCCACCATTCCCGATGTCTTTTCAGCTGCCAGCTAAATGTGAGGCCATTGGGTTAACTTTTGGTCAACCTGCTCTCCAAGGTGTATTACTACCTTCGCGTTCTCCACAACCTTGCCGGCAATTTCCACTCGTAAGTGGCTCCGTAACGTTTCTCTGCTTCGTGAGGACCACGACCTCCGTTCATTTGACGGTGAATTTCAGTAAATGGTCATCTAGCCAGCCCTTGACCCGCCTGACTTACGTACAGTCTGAATTGCCACTTGTAACAATCTACTTCTATTTTATTATTTTGAAATATAAATTTGAGAAATGATTGCAGAATGATTAAAAGAATTTATTTGATACTGGAATGAGTTTCTAAATTCAAAGTTAACTCCCAAAATAATGGAATAAGCTGAAAGTGTAACATGCAAATTACTAAAATTTTTTGATGAAATTAAGAAATAAATTTACGAATATAAGTGAGCATGGATTTATTAAAAATCAATAAATTCTTCAAATAAATTATCAGCCGAAATTATGTTAAAGTTGGTCAATTATAACGAGAGAGCTTTGAGTACGACTATTATATAATGTGAAATTAAACGAGATTCAATCATATAACAATCAGACTATCACACACACTTATTTGGCATAGTATAAATTTTCACACAATAAAAGTTCAGTTAAATCTCATTGAAATATTACAAATAAAGCACAAAATATTATAATATCCTAAAATTGTCGGATGTTATAAATTGACGAGTTAAAAAAAATCATACCGTGAGAAATAATTTCTTAGATGAAGTACCTTTGATCAAGCGCACGCATCGTTTGTTGAAGGTGGAGAGGATTTGGAATCCAAAAGGTCAGACGTCGAGAATTTTCAAAAAAATTAACGGAGATGGCGGATTTGTAGATGATGCAGTAAAAAATCCTTCCTTTTCTAAATATCCCAAAAGATAATTGATGTACGCTCGAGCCAAGAAGTAATAATTTTTTTTCAGCATTTAAATAGATAAAAACGCCACTGCAAGACAAATTTGCACATTTAGTTTTTTAAAGAATAGTCCACTAAATTTTTACCACAGCTTTTTGTGATGATTCATACCTGGCGATCTATGACAAAACGATTCATTGTAATTGTCGAAAACAGAACTCTCCAAACGGCGTTAATAGAAATACCGCTACATTATGAAGAGCGGTGATCACGACACTCGTCAATTTTGTTATAAGCTTCTTGTTGCGTGAAACCCTCGCATTTTAATTCTGGGCCCGCGCAATTCTCTCCTACACATCAGGTGACAACTTAGATTAAATTATTATAGGTTGATTGCGCATGACCTGATCATCACTTGAGAATTTGCTTATTAAAGAAAGGCGGTAAGCGCCGCAATAGGTCTTTTGCCAAAAATTCAGTCCGTATATCTATAACTGCGATTACGCGCGATAATTTAAATGAAAAGTACCTTATACCTGAACTAACTCATCATCGTCGACAATGGCTCCAAATGGCTTAATATTTATGGTGAAAATTGGCAAAAAGCAAGCGTTCGTATGCACAGCGTTCATAAGAAAACCGCATAAATACAAATTATGTTTATCATACCAACACTCTCACTTGAACGCATATTTCTTATTCACATAATTAAGCCCTTTTTCTTCGAATAAAACAAATGTTTTGGTGTAAATAGAGCTTCTGCCAGTGAATCCGATACCATGTTCTCTCTACTAATGTGAACAATAATAATGTCTCCCTGATCTATATGTTTCCTTAAGAAATTATGGCCAACATCTATGTGTTTCGTTGTTTGTCGGGAGCCAGCAGTTCGCGCTAAATCAATCGTACCTTTACTATCGCAAGATAAATAGGTAGCTCTCAATACTGCCTCCGGATCTAAATCTGTAACGAATTAGTGCAGCCACTTGATTAGCCTAATCTGCATCGCTGAACCCTTCATTGTAAGAACTGCTTTGCTTATCGAATTGTAATTCTACATTAACTTAACCCTTTAAATAATTGAAAATACTTTTTACAGCATTCCAATGAGTCTCACATGAATTCTTGTTGAATCTACTTACAACACCTACCGCATGTAAAATGTCGGGCTTCGTTCCTTTACAATGATAAAGAAAACTGCCGACAGGTTCTTGGTATTAAATTTCGCTCATCTCTGCCGCTTCTTCTTTTGTCTTTGGCTCCATATAGTAAGACAAATTTTAATTCGGATCCAGAGGTTGTCTCGACTGGATTACAATCAGCCATGTTGAATTTTGCTAGCAATTCGTATATATAAGTCGATTGTTCAACCCACATCATTCCCTGTTCCGTATCTTTAGTGACCTTAAGTCCCAAACAATGAGATGCATCTCCTAGATCTTTCAAATGGAAATTCTTGGCGAGCTCTTCTTTGATACTCTGCTTTAGAAGTTCGTCGCTTGAAAGAATCAGTAAATCGTCTACGTAAGCAGCTACGATGCCGATTCGGTTTATACATTTTTGGTAATAAATTTATTGGTCTGCTTTTGACTTTCTAGGCCCATTTTTTTGAGAACCTTATTCAGTTTTTTGTTTCAAGAACGGTTTCCTTGCTTTAATCAATACATTGTTTTCTTGAGTAAGCAAACTTTAGACTCTCGTCCTTTCTCCACAAGTCTCTCAGGTTGATGAATGTAAATCTCTTCTTCAAGGTCTCTACGAATGAACGCAGTCGTCACATCCATTTGGTCCTTTAGTTTTTTAGCGAGGATCCATGTGCCATTCTCGATTAAAGACTTGTGTTCTTCTTTCATGGCAATTAGCCAGACATCTTTATGTCTGCCTTCCAAAGCTTCTTTAACTGTTAGGGGATCGGATGGATTTGTTACGCCTGACTAATACATGATTTAATTATCCTGTACTTTTCGTTGAGAACGTCTAGGAATGTTGACTGTATCCTCAGTATCTGGAGCTGATTAAACAAATTCTGAATTATCAGGGATGTTTACAATATCTTTACTCACTACAGATCCTTCGGGACTGGATACATCTGAATTCTCATTTCTGCGTCAGCGTTGAGATGCTCTGCACTAGTACTCTCACTGAGTTCTGGAGTAAAAGTTTTTATTATGTCCGTTTCAAGCATAATTTTATTCTGCTGATCATCACTCGGAGTTTCAAAGGAAAAATCTCTACTTTTCACTACTTGTTCAGCGACCGGATCAATTAGGTGCTAACCTTTGGTATCTTCTCCATATCCCACAAAGATACATTCTTTCGATTTTGAATCCCATTTCTTCCTCGTCTCTTTTGAGAGATGAGTCAAGGCACGGCAACCAAATATCCTCAAGTTACTTAGATCTAGCTTTATTCCCTCCAAACTTCTTTTGGCATCATTCCCTTGATACCTTTTGCTAGAGAACGCTTAATGAGATAAACTGCCGTGGACAAGGCTTCTTTCCAACAAGTTTTTGTAAGTTCGGCAGCCAGCAACATACTTCTTGCTCTTTCCACGATTGATCGGTTCACACGTTCTGCCAAGCCACTTTGTCCTGGAGTGTACGGTACAGTCAACTGATGTCGTATTCCAGAATCTTTTAGTATCCTTTCGAAATCTTTATGAATATACTCACCATCATTGGCAGTGCGAAGAATCTTTGAATGCTTATTAGCTTGTTTCTCAACCATTGTCTTGAAATCAAACAAAGTGTCCTTCACTTGATCTCTAGTTTCTAGAAAAAATGCAAAAACTTTTCTAGTGTGATCATCTGTTATTGTAAAGCAATATTTTGTTCCACCCATATAGTAGATATAACTTCCATAGGTTGATACAAGTCTGAGTGCAACAATACCAATGTTTCTGTTGCTCTTTTCTTGCTAGGTTTAAAAGGAAGTCGACTCTGTTTCCCTTTTATACAGGAATTGCACGGTTCGTCACTGCGTTTGTCAAAACTCAATCCAGAGATCATGTTCTTTTTCAGAAGCATCATACCACTCCTACCTAAATGGCCTGACGTCGATGCCACAAATCTCCATTCGAAGATTGTGTTGCGCAGAATGCTTCTGGTGCGAACAATATATGTACATCCTTACCTTCTACAACATGCATTGATTCTTTTGCCAAAACTGAAATTTTGCTACTCCGTAAGCTTTAGCAGAAATCGTTTCATTATTAGCTATCGTAATTTCTGCATTTATTTGATTGCTCACGATTTCTAGCCAATTCGAACGTGATGTAAAATGCATGGACGCACAAAAGCCGATATACCAACTATTTTCATCGATTTTTCCACTTGAGAAAAAAGCATCAAATGTTTTTTCTTTTGAACTCTCTTGATTCGAAGATTTCGTGTTCTCTGATTTAGAACTCTTTCCCTTGTTATCTTTAGATTTATATGGACATTTGTTTGTGAAATATCCATATTTGTTACATAAGTAACATCGTGGGCCTCATTATCATAGGTCGATACTCAGCCAGCAATCCAGTAAGAATTAGGGCTCCTACACATTCGTGACTAACCTCAAATTGAAGAGAATTCCACTTGTCGGCACTGAATCTATAGACAGAAAGATTTTTTCTCTTATGCGTTTTACATTTTTATCATCTGCGATGTGAGTCGCATCACCTTCTACACATCCCCACAAATCCTCCAATTCCAGATATGCCTACATAACAAATTTCCATGCATTGAAATTATCTCTCCATATTTATGGTTCTACAGGGCATTGAAATTGCATGTAGGTGACCATCTAGTTGCAAGTGTGCGTGCGACCCTGAAAAGCAATTTCTCCTACGGCGTTAAGTTCATCTTCATTCGAGCATTCAAAAAAAAAATGCGATTACGAATGTGTTTGTCTGTTTAAATCGAATGGACTTAACTTTTATCGAACCGTAAAAACTCTGGATAAGGCGGGGAAAACTCTTTTCGGAAATGGAAGAGTTTGTTATAGCCATCTAGCAAAAGGTTAATTAAATCTGAATCTCATCCTCGGTGGAGAGGCGGTAATAGAAAATTTCGCTTCTGTGGCGATCCCAATGAGACAATCGAGCACATTATTGATGTATTTATGATTCTTTCTTCACAAGAATAGACGCGCAGATATTACTGCTGGGATTATATAACTGATTGCTATAAATTTTTGCCATCCTCCACAAGGAACGTTCAGACAAAGTCCTTCCAAAACTTGGAAGAACTGGGAGCTCGGAATCATTCGGAGTTTTCTAGGCGTTAACAACAATAGCGGATAATCGCTAAGCGTGTTTGCGGATGCCTGTGTAATTTAGTGGAGTTGTGTATTTCGTCCACCGTGCGTATTTTCTTGTTGTAAAGTATCATTGGTTGGAGTCGCGGTGAGTAGAATAAGGAGAAGGACCTATCTGTTTAACTTATCTGACCTGAAAGTATACACTAGCTCGAGGGCAAAAATGCAGATGTTAATCGACATCATTCTATAGTTTCCCAACGACATCCATATGGAACTCGGGTTGGACAAGTAGAGAAAACAGCATTTAGAAATATCTAGGCATCCTACATCTGACGGGATATTGTCATACTGCTTTAAGTAAAAGATGGATGATCGTATGGCCGCCTCATCCGTATTGCCTGAAAACCATTTTATAAACTAGCCTAAATTCGGTCAAAAGGCCAAGGCCAATATACCTACGCAATGCCGCTCCTCACACACCCATCTGAACAATGTTAACAGAACCATCCGTCCGCGTCCAAAAAACAATCGTCGATAGACAAGGAATAGCCCAAGAAACGACTATCCAACGAAAAAGATCAGCCACGCAATGATGTTGAATGATGAAATTTACCAATATGTGCACGGGGAATGTCTTGCAGACCAATAGAAATATAGTCCTCTAGGAGAAATAGCTCATTTCCTTTGAAGCACCGCACCGTACCAATAGCGTGGACGGGGTATCACAAGCCATAACAAAATTTCATCGCTTTTGTGTCACTACTAAAACGGCACCATTAGGCTTCTTATCGATGTTGCCCAACCTATATTCGTTGTACGGTAAGTCCGGGAGAGTTCGAACACAGAGAGAGTTCGGACACCTCCCCTATCTCAGAATGTACGCGACCGATTGTGCAAATTATTTTTTAATTATTATTGTGCAAATTGCCGTGAAAATTTTCCGCGTTCTTCAAAAATGGTTTTATTTTGACTGAAATGTAAATGTTTTTTGGGAAAATATTATTGAATGCAAGCGTTGTGTTATTCTAGGTTAAGTTTTTTATATTGACATCATTGTTGATCGATACAGTGACGTACTGTGGAATGTTCTTTCTCTCTCGGCAAATCGGGAGAGTTCGGATGTTTTTTTTCCGGGAGAGTTCGGACACTTCAGTGCACTGACAAACGATGGAAAATTTGATAAATGAATAATAAATTGTATTAAAACAAACAAAAAATGAGAAGATAAATAGACGAATCAATAAATTATGGATAATAATACAAAGAAAAAAGTATATCAATTAATAAATATTTGAATAAATGTATTAATGAAAAAATAAACGAAAATGTGCTGTTTTCAATGTTTAAATACCTATGCCACACGCAGGTTTCAATGAAAGATAAATAATTCATCTATAAAATGAAAAAACTTTATGTTTTCATTATGAAAGTTTAACAATTTTCTATGGAATAATTGATTTTTTAATAAACGTTCGAAAATAAATAATTTATTTGAAATTGATGAATTTTTTGAAATAAATTATTATGATTGCAGATCTCAAAATGAATAAAATAACTGTTTATTGATATTATCTTATTTATTGCGAATTCTTCTAGAATATCTGATTCAGAATTTATACAATAACGTTTCGGAAGCGGACCGATTCCCTTATCAGATTGCCTATTGTAGAGTGTGAACTATTAGAATCATATTGTATGAAAAAAAGTACGTACTAAAATGGTGCAGGTTATGCCCATTTCCCACCCACATTAAACAGCTTGAGGGTTATATCTTGCTATAACACGTGCATAAATACGGCTGTTTCTCATGCCTGTGGAACGT
>CAKNYM010042403.1:0-14138 GCA_932195095.1 Andricus curvator
GGGAAGGTCATGGCAAGGTCAAACAACGTACAGCAGGATGACTCTACTGGCATGCATTTTTGAAGAAAATGTCCTGGTGAAGGTCCTGGTCAAATTCAAGGTCAAGGTCACCAATCGATCGGGGGCCGAAAATGCTACAACTCTTGCGTTGGACATTTTCTTCAAAAATACATGCCAGTAGTCATCCTGCTCTACGTTGTTTGACCTTGCCATGACCTTCCCAGATCAAATTTTCTATTGGTCAAGGTCACATCTGGACGTACAATTTTCAGATCTCTGAGTTCCCGGGGTCAAAAATAGGGTCATGATTAAAATAAAGGTCGCCATTGAATTCCTCGTTGAAAGTTACTTTAAGAATGATCTTGACCTCCCTGAAAAATATCTTATCTGAGGAAAAATTTAGCCGTCCCGGGACTTTTTGGACACCCGGTACATATATATATATATATATATATATATATATTAAAAGTTTGTCATAAGGGCAACCGCAGGATGTCGCCGGGAGCGGGTGCTAATCTGAAAAATTGCACTCGCTCCCAGCGAAATCGCGGTAAAATTTCAGCTGTAACCACGTCTCACGACCGTGAGATAGGTGGTTACAGTCTGCGACGAATTCAATACGATGATCCAGCAAAAGTCTCGTGCACCCTGAGAACACAGAGCGACCCAAGGACGACCGCCTTCTGCATTTTCCCCGCAAGTGTCTCAGCATTTTGTTGACACGCAGGGATGCTTTTCAGGCTATTAACCAGTGAAACCTTGGCACCTCCAAGAGCGCCGATGATCAAGAGGATTAGCTTAACAGAATATTCCGAGTATGACCGCCGCAACTCCCTTATAAGGTCTTTATACCTCCTTTATACCACCTCTATATATATATATATATATATATATGTTTTTGAATTACGAAAGTTATTTAGTTGAAGAAAAATTACGTTTCATGATTCTTCAACCAATTTTCACATTTTGATTTTTGATTAATTTGTTCATGGAAACTAACGACTTGTTTCGGTTTCTTGGTGGACTATGGTCACTAAATTGAAAGAAAGAAGAAAGTAAAAAAACGATTCAATCTAAGGCATATCGAATATCGGACTTTCAGATGCACGGGCCAATTGAATCGAAAAAACCGATTTGAAGGTAGTATCGAATGTCGGTTTTTCAACATTCGGTCGACGGGCCGATCGAATTGGAAAAAACGATCCGACAGTAGTACGCATTGAATGTCAGTTTTCGACATTCGATCGGTGGATCGATCGAATCGAATAAAACGATCCGAAAATAAACGCACGTCGAATCGAAAATGCCATATTCGATCCAACAAGATACACACGTATGTCCTTGATGTTCTTGATTGATTAATTTGCGGAAACAACGTACCCTATATGTATATATTTACTCTTATTGGATTAGTTTGCGTATTCATTTTCAGTCATTACGGATTCGCACTGCATATTACAAGAAATAAAATAAGTTAGCCTTGAAACAATACAATTAAAGCCTTTGAGAAAAACTTACTTGAAACCTTTATCGTCATCAAGACCATTCTGCGATGCTAGCCCATTACCCTGCGGGCAATTGTCGTCCTTCGAACCATCAAATGGGCTTGCTGAGCCCTTTTCTTTCTCTTTTTTATCTGCATCTGTGTTCTGAATAGAGAAAAAGGAAAATAATGTATATTAAATTATTCTGAATGAAGATTTAAAACTTTTATTGTTAAAATTACTCACCAATCGGAGAGAAACCATTCTAGGCTCTAAATCTTTTGGTGTGGTTGGGCTTGAACCACCCAGAACGTATTCCACCATCTTAACTCCGAGACCACCGGTTTCACTGTAAAAAGATGTGTGTGATAAAAGAGGAGGCTAACTTGGCACACGCTTCACATTGAAAGTTTTTTTTACAAAAACGAAAAGAATGTAAGTTTTCATTTATTCAAAAAATTACCCATAAGTTATTAGTAATCAAACCAGGTGGAATATTTATGAGTAAAAATTTGCATTGTCAATAAAAATATGTAAACAATTTTTCTTTGCATCTAGAGCACAGGGTAGGAGCAGTAATGCTATTGGTTTAGTGGTTGGGACTTTATCGGTTATTGGGACCCCCCTCCAATTTCAGTTGTACTGCCGGACCATATCCCCCCACCCTCTCCTCCCGACAATTTAAAGATGTTTTTTTAATTTGGCAATTATTTATTCACACGTGCCAAACTTATTCTCATTCACAGACTGAAGTGATCAATATTAAACGAAACTACATAACCGATCACGAGTATGACACATGTTTATTGATGATTGCTTAAGTTCTTTTAATCTTAATTATATGAGAGTTGTAACGCGGGAACTCCAAAGCTCCGCTTACTAAGGGAGGCCTCTATGGCCTAAAATAGCCCTATACCAGGGGTCTCCACAATCCACAGGTACAGCCTGACTTTTCGATGGGAAACTGAGAGAAAATGTATGACCCCTTAAAAAAATATTCAGATTCCTTGAAAATGTTTATATGTACCACCTTGCAAAATAATGCGTGTATTTTTTGAAAAAATTTTCTTCTCTCGATCTCTCTAGCAGCTTAATTGGAAAGCACCATTGAAAGCACCATCACTGAAGTTAAGCAGCGTTGGGCGCGGTCAGTACTTGGATGGGTTTTATTTATTCTATTCGAGAAACTGCGTGCTGTTGGCATATCATGGGTGTGGTGAGCCCACACTTGTAGTTATTTATAACTACAAGAAAACTATCCACCTAGAAACACTACCCGAATCGGGTAGTGTCACGCCTACCCTGAAAGGGAAATGGCTTAATGGTATACTACTACTACTACCCGACCGGCAATCGGAAGTTCTGTGGTTCGATTCCCAGCGGGGCGAAAGGAGAAGATATTTTTTCAGAAAAAAATTAATTAAAATAATTTTTTATTAATATTTCCATCTAGTCTGAAAAGACGTTAACAATTTCTGTTATTCTCTTATGATAATACAGTTTCCTTTAGAAAATATTAGTTGGAAGGGTATGGTTCATAAACCTAAACCTCGAGGGCCCCATTTTTTTCTGCTGTGCAAGATGCAACTCTTTGAGGCACTTCGACTCAGGTAAAGGACGGGATCCTTCTTGACAGTTCTGTGTCAAAACTAAGTAGATCCGACCTATTGGCCCGGGATCGCTAGTACAAGGTGTCCAGTAAAGACGTGTGATAAAATTCCCGTACATTTCCCATACATTCCCCGCAGACTTCTCCAAAATTCCCGTACATATATCAGACTTAAAAAGTGCTTTGTGTTATGATCCTGTAAAAATGAGACTTCTTACAAACATAAAATATACACATAATAAAATTTTAAAATGGAAGTATAAAAATGAAACGTTTACAATACAAGTTGTATTCTCTGTTTTTGTTGACAAATTAAATTATATTTAGCCTACTGTTGGTAATAAACTTTTAGCTCATTTTTCTAGTTTTACAATAATGATTTAATTAAACTAATAATTTCTTTTAACCGATACTTCTGCGTTTAACTTACTTACCCTCCTCTCTCACATTTCAGGATAACGTTTCAACGTTTTTTGCAACTACCGGCAATAAGTAATTTCGATAGAAATTAAGAAATAACAAATTCGAATTTTATTTTTAAAATAGACCTTTTCATTTAAGAACAGAAGCTTTAGGCGCCGCTATGATACTTAGCGGGGATTTAAACGTTTTGAGCATATTGTCGTTGAAATGTACACTATCATACCAAATTTTAATGTAAAATTAAATGAAAAAGATGTGCCAGGTGCCGAATTACTACCTAAAAAGCCAATTGAAGAGTGGCTGAAGTGCAGAAAACAATGTACCAAAGGGAAAAAGCAACAACTTGTTGACCGGTATGTAGAATGTAGGTTAGGCTTACATCGTGTATAGTCGCATAGTTGGAATAGTAGAAAAATGGTGTTTTACATAGAAATGAAATTATCTGTAAGGCTAAAAATATATATAAACAGGTTGATCAAGCATTTTCAAAGAAATGCAGTTGAATCGTTTGAATTTCAGAAATTTAAATTTGTAGGTCAGCATTGTATTATATTGAATGTTAATGTGTAAATCACAATTGAAGAATTATTAATTTGTAGTGACTTAAAACTTTTATTTGCTTCATTTTTATTATTGTTGTTTCTGATTTAAAATTGGTGAAAATTTCTTCAATTCAGAATGCTGAAAATGAGAACATGGACTTGTATTTTAGAACCAGAAATCTTTGAACTGTTGAATTTATAGAAGTTTAAATGTTTTCGGTTCAACGGCATTTATTTTTAAATGACGTAATTGGAAAGTTGTAAAAGCTTTCATTTTAAAACCGTAATAATTTATTGAGCGTTTGAATCGAAAAATTTTTAAGCTGTAATTTTAAAAGCTTGAAATTCAAGAGTATCACTTTGAGAGATTTAGCTTGCACTTCAGTTTTGAGCACTTCAAATGAAGAAATTGCCCGCTCAAATAGTTCGAATTTTTTCCCTGTGCGCACATAACCTCACTCACATATCACTTTTTCTGAATTCCGCGCAATTTTTGATATGCATTTTAAGTGAATCATCGGGAATGTTGCCCTTTAGAAATATTAAACAGGGCTTTAGAAATGAAAGAAAAATAATATTTATATTTCAAGTACGACTTGCACCGGATGACACTTTTATAATTTCCAAAACAGCACATCTTGTCCGTATCAACCATCTTTCTTTTCAATGGATTTTCTCCTGGTAAATCAGACATTTTTTGGTGGAATGTGCTTTAACTTCGAATTGCTCGAAATATATATTTTTTTCGTTAATATTTACTATTTCCACATACATTTTATGGAAAAATTGCTCGAAACTCACGGAAGTGCTATATATTTTTCGCGCCTGCGCAGTATCTTTTTTTTTTTAAATAAAAAGGTCTATTAAGTCGAAAATCGAACGGTTTTCGATTTTCGACTCCATACAGTATCGGAGTCTAACTGCTGGACGTAACACACGCATGTGTAGTTTAGTGGCGCGCAATATTTGAAAATTAACAAATATACACAAACTTCTGTCTACATAATTAAATCATTAAGGTACAACAAATTTCCCGCTTCAAAATAAAAAATCCCGTACATTTCCCGCACCAATAAAATTTCCGTACAATTCCCGCTTTTCAGGCTTTTCCCACACGCTGGACACCCCGTTGTAGTAGTCCAGGCATTACGTCGAAATAATGAGTGAAATTCCCGAAAAAATCCCACATCGAATGTTTGTAATGAGAAAGTTTCGTTAAGGGGTCCCTTTTAACATATCAACAATGCTAGAACAGATCAATTGCCAAACCGGGTTTTTTTTTTTTCGAAAATAGTTCCAAAAGTTACTTTTGCGTTGACGGATAATTCCCATTGCATTTTAGAGCAATATGTCCAACAGAAAAAAGAAACAGGACAAAATTATGAGAAAATTTTGTTAGAAAAATAATCCGCTATCTTCCATAGGTTTTCATTTATGATAATATTGAAAAAAAAACCACTTATTTGGATTTTCAGCGAAAAATCACTAAGTTTCAATAAACACTATGTACCTTTTTACCTAATTACTACACGGAAAAGTGTTCTACCGGAGAGTGAAAGCCGACTCAATTTGCTGTGATTACAAAAAAAGAACAATGTCCTACAATGTCATAAGTTATGACCCCTCAAAGTTGGCCATTTTTGCCTTAATGATGTTAGTTTGCATTGATGATGCCAGAGGATGAAATAGAGACTTTAAAATTCTGCGTACATCTAAAAAAAAAGTCTTTTAGACCTATTATTTTGGGAATTGCAAGGTTTCAAAAATTGCATTTTTTTGCATTTTTGACTAAAAACGAACAAGTTGTGTTTTTGTAAAATATCTCGTTTCCTGTGGATCCTACGACAAAGTTTATACAGAACAAATGAAAGTGGAGTCAATTTAGCGTAATTTAAAAAAAAAGTGTCCCAGCCGTAATAGGTCACGAGATATGACCTTTGAAAGTGCACTCTTCCTGCATAGAGGCACCTGAGCGTACCGTAAAGTAGAACTACGGTCATATTGCAAGTCCAAGCGTTCCATAGATCAGTTGGTTAGATTATTTATGATTTTTTAAACTGTCCGTCCAAAAAGTTTAGACACCGCGATTTTACAGATTATTACAGATTATACAGAGCACAGAAAAAACTGGGGGTTCAGTAATGTTCCGGCTCAAGTGAAACTTGGCATCATTTAGAACTTAGGCTCTAAAGGAACTCTTATTAAGGGTTCCTTTTTAGTTCATTGATATCCGATAGATGGCCATCGGCGGATGCCGGGTTTTCAACTGTGCATGTGCTGAAAAGCGTAGGCCCATTTGAAATCAATAAATACTATGAATAGTCATACAGATAAATATTAACAAACGTTTTTTTTTCTTTTTTAAAACAAATTAAATTGAATGATAGAAATACCTAGCTTCTTTAAAAAATGTAATATTAACCTAATATTGCAAATATATATTACATAATTTTAAATAGTCCTGCGCTTTTCAGTACATGCGCAGTGGAAAACGTCGGACTTTAAACATAACCTTCAAAACTGTCACATTTCATGTGCGATATCTTCCTTTTAAGAACGACTAATGTCTATGATTTTAGTTTCTACATTAGGGGAGCGGCGGCAAATGCGGCGCGGCGGCTAATGTGGCGCGTTCGTGTTTTCGAATATTAACGCACTTTCTGCTTGCGGAGATAGTTTCATTACATCTATATATTTTTTCAACCTTACATTATTTAAAAATTGTGATAATTAAATTAATTGTCTGATTTTTATGAAGAAAAGTGAGTTTTGGTTCTTTCGCTTGTGTTGACAGAGTAGCTAAAAACAAGTAAAAAATTACAGAAGTTTCGTGTAAACTTATAAATTTTTTTTGGAAATATACTGTTCCGAGTTTCTTGAATGCTTTGAAGTTTAACATTTTGAGTAAAAATAATAAACTTTTATGTAAAAAATCTTTATCAAATACTATTCACATGCGACTAATATGGCGCATTCAGGACTAAAATCGGCAGGTAACTTGACGCACAAGTTTGTGGTTTGTTTTGATCCGAGACTTTTGTAGTAACAAAGTGCCGGTTTTAGTTAGAAGGTAAGAAATATTCACTCAAAGTAATAATATTTCGTTTCTAATATGTATAAAAAAGTTTTATTCCAATAATTATCGTGTATTTTAGAGTTATTTTAGAATAATTGTATTTTGAAATCGTTTTACCAGTTTTTGGGTTAGGTTTGTTCTGACAGAATAAGAATTTAGAAGGTTTAGAGTAATGATATTATTTGAATGTTGAATCATTATAACTGTTTTGGAAAAGAATAAAATTAACTTATTGTTAATATAATTTTAATTTATTGTTTATAAAACGTCTGTAAGCTTATCTTAAAATACAAAATTTGTAGCACTCCTCAAATTATTGTGAGACAATCTGCACTGTTAAAAAAACATTTTTTCTTCAAATTTCGGCAGACATAATCCCTCAAATATGTTAATAATATTAAACGCAAATATATTTATCTTATGTTTATTAAATTTTACTAATTTTTCTTCATAATTTGTTTTTTATTCAATAATTATGAATTGAAATCGAAACGCGCCACATTACCAAACAAGGTAGGACAACTTGGCGCAGATGCACTTTTTGGAAAACACATTAATCAACTGTTTTAATGAACTTCAATTAAATTTTCTCCATGCATAGAGAATTGGTAAGATATTAGCCTAAAAAAATATTTTTTATTACAATATTTTACTTTATATTTGAATTTTAATTGTGCATTTTCCTTTATGTGCGCCGCATTCGCCGCCGCTCCCCTACATTTTTTGTAGTGCAATATTATTTAATTCGCATTATAAAGTAAAATGTGCATCATTAACTTGTGAAATATTTTAAGTGAGTCAAGGCAGAAGTGACAAAAAGGCTCTATTAGAACCATTTGAATCCATACTTTGGGTTCATTCAGAAACCATTTACCATTTTGGGTTCCTTTTCAGTAAGCGAGGTTCCTTTTTGATGCAGCTCCTTTGGAACCAAAAAATGGTTCTAATAGAACCCCTAGTTTTTTCTGTGAGATGATTCTTGAAGCAACTTACACATTTTTGGCTTCTGACAAGGTGTACGTATTGTCAATGAGCAAAAAGTTGCACATGAATGTTTAAAACATTATTTTCTTCTTGGAAAAAAAGGCATTATAATAATCGAGGCAACCGTATCCCTTTTTTTTTTTGCATCAGGGCTTGGGAGTGTGAGAAAAGGTCGTGTTGCACGTGGAAACAGTAGCACCAGCAAGGTCCCATGCTGAGAACGCGGTAGCCTCGATTATCGTTAAGCCTTTTGTATTTTTCCAAGAAGAAAATAATTTTTTAAACATTCAATTGCAACTTTTTGCTCATTGGTAATACGTACAACATTGTCAGAAGCCAAAAATGTGTAATTTGCTTCAAGAATCATCTCTGTACGTTCCTTAGTTCCGGAGATGACACCTCCCCACTCTTTCATCAATAACTTATTAACAAATAATTATTTCTGACTCTAAATATCACCACTGGGCACAGAAAGGATCAACGAAACCCATATATTTTTTGCAGATTTTTCATAATTTTTTTCAGTGACTTACAGCCATTCAAAGTTGAGTATTCTGAAATGATCATATGATTATTATGCTTTTTCACCTTTCACTCGCCCGGAAATAATCGCCAATCATCTGAAAATTTTGAAACTTTGTATCAGTATTGGCAAAACCTTCACCTGCAACATGCATGTTGTCTCATATTTTTAGATTTTTTTTCTGCTGAGATTTTCACGAAAATCTGTACAAAAATCGCGGTGCCTAAACTTTTTGGACGGACAGTAGCGATCGTCAATAGCACTTCCCCTCTAGCGACAAGTTCACGACGTTCGAGGTGTACAAGAAAGCGAAATCTATGCTCGCTCGAAAAGTTCAAACTTTTACCAATTGATTAATGAAATTAATAAAATAAAAGGAATTGCACTTTTAGTAATTTGTATCTAACTGCGCACGTTCCCAAATGGCATTTGCACAACTTTATTTTCGTTTTTTTTTTTCGATTTTCCGAAGTAAGACTTTTCGCACAACTCTGCACGTGTACAGTTCTACAAATGACACCTAGGCACGTGCGCAGTTGGATACAAATTACTGAAAGTGCAATTCATTTCATTTTATTAATTTCATTAATCAATTGGTCGTGAACTTGGCGCTAGAGGGGAAGTGGTGCAGACGATCGATAGTCTCCATGCACGCACACTGTCACAAAAGCGGCTCACCTACATACAATTTCAAAGCTCTGTAGTCCCAAAATACGTATCTGACTTTTCGACTTATTATTTTTTTTCTACCCGCCCCTACAAGGATAAGGATAACTTGCGGGACACCCTGTTTTTCGAGTAGCGGATTCTAATAGCTGGTAAAAGTTGCGTTTGACCAATAGTAGTAAGCCCTCCAAATTTTAGTTCGATCAAATAATATCTTCTGTTCCGTGTATGGATTTAAAAACTCAAATTTTTGAAAATTAAAAAAATTTTCTATGGGTTATCTAAAATTAAAAAGATAGAGGTATTGTAATTTTAATAAGACCATTCAGTCAGTGATTTGGGTTAAATCCTTAGTGGTCAAATGTTCAGAATGTGAATTTGTTTACATACATAGTTTGTTTCAAAAATTAACAAATGATATCAGGAGATGTATTTTAATGATCAAGTATCACTACTTTGTCGATAAAAGTATGTAATTTTAATGCTGAAATATCCTTTACAAATGAACAATCCATAATTTTGAGTGTTTGTTAACAGAATTTGTTTATAACGATTATCATTAAAAGTCAACAATTTTATCATTCCACAAACCCCTTAGTATTAAATCCAAGCCACGCTGAGCATCGGAAAAATTGGTCAAGAAGATAAAACAAATATTGCAGATCATTGAATCATTTTTCAATTTAGAGCATTGAACATGATAACGTGGATTTATATTTTTTAACCAGAATCTTTCAAATGTTCAATTTATAAAAGTTTCAAGTTTTGTAGTTTAACGGCATTTAATTTAAAATTATCCACAGTGTTGAGATCTTTCATTTTACACGTGTAAATTATTAAATGTTTGAATTAAAAAATTGTTAGGTTCAATTTTCAAAGTTTATAAAAATTCAAAGGAGTTCCACTTTGAGTGCTTTAATTTTCAGTAGACAAATTTCTTGTCCGCACCATACTTTGGTTAGTAAATTTCAAAAATTTCCCAGCTTCTGATTGGTTGGTAATAAATCGATGACGTTCAACTCGTCACAACATGCTTTTACCATTGAATTGTATACTTTTATAATAATATTAATTTTACGCAAAAGATAAAAATTTCTAATTTTAACTTACGACCACAGATTACGCGGATACGGTCACGAATTCCCGGAATTTTCTCGTATTTTTCATAGGCGAGCGGTGCACCCCTAAAAAGACGTATACAGAAACGAGTTGACCGACCAGATAGTTTCGACAGGATGAAACCTTTTCTAATCGATGTATTATGTTGTTGCGAACCAAAAACCTTAGTGACATTTTTTCGTACCAATGGTCAGTAATTTGTTATTAACAAAAAACTTTCAAAATTGAAAAGGATTAAAAAATCGATACGAAAACACATTTATTATATATTTTGGGCAAAAATAAGCACTTTTTAACTCGTCATTTTCCCGAAAAACGCTTCGTTTTCGAGCTACGAGCGATTTAAGGTCGAAAAATAACCAAAATGCGCCATTTTCATAAAATTTTTTCTCGGTTTCTACTGGAGCTTTTTGAATTTTCTTTTTTCGAGGATTTGCGATCAACAACTCGTGAAATTCACCGATTCTCCACGAGCGGGCGAGTAGCCGGAAAACAAAATATCGATTCGCGAACTATTGATATAGTAACTGTATACTTTTTAATTAATGATAGTATCACATAGTTATCTAAGATTACGAATTATACCTTACATTTAAATGAAAAATAAAGAAATTTAATGTTGTTACAAGAAATGCATATAATAATAGCTATTCATTTATTTATTTATTCTTACAAAAAATATATTTTTGTATTTGAATATAAACTATTATATGTAAAAATCTAGAAATAAATATAAATAAAAGTTTATATTTAAGCATAAATGTATATTTTGTATTAATAAATAGTTATTATTATATACATTTCTTGTAACAACATTAAATTTCTTTATTTTTCACTTAAATGTAAGGTATAATTCGTAATCTTAGATAACTATGCGATAATATCATTAATTAAAAAGTATACAGTTACTGTATCAATAGTTCGCGAATCGATATTTTGTTTTCCGGCGACACGCCCGCTCATGGAGAATCGGTGAATTTCACGAGTTTTTGATCGCAAATCTACTGTCTGAAAATATAACTTTCGACGAGTAACCTCGAAAAAAGAAAATTCAAAAAGCTCCAGTAGAAACCGAGAAAAAAATTTATGAAGATGGCGCATTTTGGTTATTTTTCGACCTTAAATCGCTCGTAGCTCGAAAACAAAGCGTTTTTTGGAAAAATAACAAGAGTTAAAAAGTGCTTATTTTTGCCCAAAATATATAATAAATGTGTTTTCGTATCGATTTTTTAATCCTTTTCAATTTTGCAAGTTTTTTGTTAATAACAAATTACTGACCATTGGTACGAAAAAATGTCACTAAGGTTTTTTGTTCTGCACAACATAATACATCGATTAGAAAAGGTTTCATCCTGGCGAAACTATCTGGTGGGTCAACTTGTTTTTGTATGCGTCTTTTTAGGGGTGCACCGCTCGCCTATCAAGATCACAAAATTCCCGTCAAATTCCCGAACTTCCTGGGTTGTTAGACACCCTGAAAAACTCTACAAAAGAAATTAGAGCTACTAAAAAAGCCTACAAAGTCACCTTTAAATATTTGAAGGGTGGAAAGGCAAAAGGATGTACTCTCTAAATCTGAATTAGTGAAAATTTCACTAGTTAAATTAGTGAATGTATGGTTCACATAACAAAATAGTAATATTTTGAGGTTTTACTTTTGAAACAGTAAGTATTTGACTAATAAATTAGTTTAAGTTTTACTAATTTCAATTAGTAAACATGGTTCACAATTATTTAGTAACTTCACTTTACTAATTCATTAGTAACCTAGCGCGATCACTAACGAATCAGTGAAATGTAAGAATTTCGACCAATCAGAAGTATTTCCTAACATAGCATTCCGCGCCACTTTGTGCCACGCTATTCGAGGTTATGCATTCTGCCATAGCGAAGTTATGAATTGTTCATTTGTAGTTAATAAGTTTATTAATGGAACGATTTATACTGTTGATATTGAGTAAGTACAATGCTCAAATATATTATACAGTAATCTAATGATTGAATTTAATGATATTATAATATGTTATTACAATTATTATGATAATTATAATTCATTATTAAATTTTGAGGATACGTTATAATCAAAACAAAACTTTTGGTTAGATTGCAGAATAGGGGCGTCACCTCTATTTTGACTGAAAAAAATTTTTTTTTCGACAACAAATTATTGGAATGTTTAATTAAAGTATAAATGAAGGGATTTGATAAGGCAAAAGTTTAAAATTATTATTATTTTTCTCAGTAGGATGTGTCAAATATGGGTCTGTCACGATATGGGAATCGTCGTATTTACCTCATCGTTTAGGTGCTTTTAGACTTCCGTACGACCAGAAAAACGCTACATGATTAAAATTTATTCGTTTTTCAATAAATCCAAATATATTTTCATATTCTTTTATGCCGACATAAGGTGTTATGTCGACAAAAAAAAGGAGTACTTCACGCACATCACCTGTCACTTGCGACGGGAGGACGCCATCTTGGCTACTGATGGCAATCGAGATATGTATCGATATGTATCGGAATCGATAGTTGCGTTAACGTATTTTCAAAAATTGCGAATATTATCATTGGCTTTCGAACCACGGATGCAAGAGAATTGTTTACAATATTTGTCGCATTGTAAGATGTCGCAAATGTGGGATTTCGAACGCATTGTTGATTTGAAGGGATTATCTCCTTTGGAGATGATTAAATTCCTCCAAAACCTCGGTTTAATTGCCAAAAGTATGACGTGCGAGTGCGGAAAGGAAATGAATTTCAATAAAGAAAGTGATTCAATTGATCACTTCAAATGGCGGTGTGTCGAAAAGACATGCAATAAAAAAAGATCGGTACGTACGGGGACTTGGTTCGAGAAGTCGAAGCTGGGGTTCTACGACATTCTCAAAATTACATATTTTTGGTCAAACCGGTACCAGCAAAGAATTGCTCGTCATGAAACAAAAATGTCCCAACACACAATTTGTGATTGGTACAATTTTTGTCGTGAAGTGAGTATCGAAGTAGTTTCCGCGGAAAATCAACAAATCGGTGGAGTTGGCCGCATTGTTGAAATTGACGAATCGAAATTCGGAAAACGAAAATATAATCGCGGAAAACACGTCGAAGGCGATTGGGTTTTCGGCGGAGTCGAACGTGGAAGCAATAAATGTTTTTTGAGAATTGTCAAGGATAGATCAGCGGAAACTTTTTTGAAAATCATCCAGGAATGCATTGTACCGGGAACTACGATTATCAGCGATTGCTGGAAATCATATAGTTCGCTTGAAAGGAAGGGATTCCAACATTTTTAAGTGAACCATTCGGTGTGTTTCAAAGATCCCGAAACCGGCGCACATTCCAACACCATCGAGGGCACGTGGTCGTGTGTGAAACGCATGTTTCCAGATGCCCATCGAAGTCGAAATATGTTTGATTCATATTTGGCGCAATTCATGTACGTCCGAATTCGCCAAGATGAACCATGCAAATTCGGCGCATTCCTGAATGATATTACCAAAGTTTACCCCATATAAGTACTCCGGTAACATACCGATTTTTTCCTTCTCGTCGCTTTAATTTAAATTTATTTACCTTTCCAAATTCCACCACACTCAGGCAAAAACCAAAATCGGCCCTTTTCAGGGCCCACAAAAAATCCCCCCATGAGACGCTGGAAAAGAGGTAGGGGTTTGACCAACATTATTTTTGTGACCAGTCAAAGGGGTGC
>CAKNYM010042404.1:0-10639 GCA_932195095.1 Andricus curvator
AATATATATAATTTAAAAAAAAGTTAAACAACCACCGCAGGGTCCCACTAAGAGCAACTGCCATCCAACAAAATGTCAATAGCCCCCAGTAGCACCGCGGTAAATCACACCTATGGCCACGTCTCACAACCGTGAGATGGGTGGTCATAGGCAACGACAAAATCACAACGACAGGCCGGCGAAACCCTCGTGTGTCTTGAGGACACGAAGCGACCCAAGGATGACAGCTTTCTGCATCCATCTCGCAAGTGCCTTGGCATATTTTTGGCACGCGGGTATGGCTTTAAGGTTACCAACCAGTGATAGTTTCGCACCTCCGAGAGCACCTATCACAAGGACAATTACTTGTACCGAATATTTTGGGTACAGTCGTTGTAGCTCTCTTTTAAGGTCTTGATACCTCTCCTCTTTTTCTTTCTCCTTTGCAGTGATGTTGTATTCGGACGGAGCCGAGAATTCGATCACGAATATAGTTCGTTTCTCGAAGTCTTGGAGAACAATGTCAGGCCTCGAGTGCGCAACGGAGACTGCTGCCCGAAAATCGTAGTTCCAGAAAATTTGGCACTTCTCGTTTCGGACAATCGACTCTATCTCCTTTGGAGCGTTCGGCAGGGCAGGGTCGTGGCCAACACCGTAAGAGCAACAAAGATGGTAATAAAGCACTCATCGGGCCGCATTATGTCGATAGATATACGTCGTTCCCGCGTGGGTCGGACACCCTGATAGTATGTGTTCTAGGTACTCAGCGTGTGCATGACACGCTCTGCACCTATCACTGGGAACTTCTTGACATAAAATGCGCTCACGGTATGCTAAGGTGGAAATGACACCGTCCTGGCATGCGAAAATAAAACCCTCTGTACCTGAATTAAGCCCTGATGATTTGAGGAAAGCAAAAGTTTGCTCCTTCGATAAGGACTGTTTTTCTACATTTATGTGAAAGTTTCCGTGCATTTTCTTGTCGAGTAGCTCTTGGTGAAAATTTTCAACCTCTGCTTTCTTCACTTTGGTTTTTAGAAGTGAAGCATCTAGATGACGTAATGCACTTTCCTCACTTCTGATGTTAAAATTCAGGCCAAGGGTCTCGGCCGCTTGCTCCGCGGCTTTGTAAAGGAACGCTCCTTCGCCAATCATCTCGTGGTTCCTGACCATCTTTAGGAGAGGATCTCTGCCATTCGCAACGATGTAAGCTGTACTTAGAACAATCCGGTTATGAAGACACTGGAGATTCATTAGTCCGCGTCCACCTTGACGGCGTGAAATAATCGCGGAACTGACGAATTGATATGCAAGCTTTTATGCATATGCATGATCTTACGTGTAATGACATCAAGGGCCTTAAGCTCGTTCTTCGTCCATTGAACTAACCCAAACGAGTAGAGTAGAACCGGGACGGCAAGCATGTTAGTCGCAGATACCTTGTTCAACGTCGACAGATTGGAAGAACAAATCTGTCGAAGAAGCTGCTTGTATCTGCTTCGGAGAGACTCCTTCACTGATGTTACATCCTGAATGCGGTTTTGAGGCACGCCCAGGTATGTATAGGTCTCTCCAGTATTAAGATGTCTGATAACACTTATATCCACAAGCTCAGGGTCCTTGGGAACGCCAGTAATCTTTCCTTTCTTCACATAAATACTGGCACACTTGTCCAAGCCAAAGTCCATCCCAATCTCTCCTGTGTAGTTCTTGACAATATTTATAGCAGTTCGAAGTTTGCTTCTACCAGAGGCATAGATCTTCAGGTCATCCATATAAAATACATGAGTGACCTTATGCTCGCGCTGATTAGTGTCGCCACAGAGGTATCCAGGAGAATTTCGTAGTGCGAGAGATACAGGCAAAAGTGTGATGCAAAAAAGCAAAGGGCTCACGGTATCACCTTGAAAGACGCCCCTCTGGAAGGTGACGTTGTTCGTTGTCAGACGATAATTTCTCGATGAGATAGTAAATCTAGTTTTCCAAAGAGGCATCAATCTCTCTATGCATCTCACTATGTGTGGATGTACCTTCAAGCTTTCCAACAGACAGATGATAAGTCTATGAAAGGTTGAATCGAAAGCTTTCCGGTAGTCAATCCAGGCCATTGACAGGACGCGCTGATGGGCTGCAGCGTCTTTACAGACACACCTGTCAATTAGCAGGTTCTCTCGACAACCTGCGACACCTTTTTTCGAGCCACGTTGTTCGTACATCTCTCGCCATACAGGCTCAATTCGTCGAATAATCCTGTTGTTTAGGACGGCTGTAAAGATCTTATACAGTGTGCTCAAACAAGTTATTGGCCTGTAATTCTCTGGGCTGGACAACTTGCCTCTTTTCGGCCGGAGTATAGTGCGCCCTAACACCAGCCACTGCGGAATGGGCGTCTCAGACTTTAAATATGAGGTGAATATGCGGGCCAAATGTTAGTGTGTAAAAGTAAAGTAAATATATATATATATATATATATATATATATATACAGGGTGTCCCAGTACTGAAAAAACATTTTTGTATTTTTGAATTCTAACAAAAAAATGGCGTCGAAAATAATTATAAAAAATTTGTGCTAAAGTTAATAATTACCGAGTGATTAACAATTAAAGATTAACCAATCAGAAGCACGCGTTAGAAGGTCGACAGTCCATGTGCCGTCGACAAGAGTGTGTGCATAAACAAGTTCAGTTCGTATAATTTTTCCTCCGTTCGCTTTTCCAGTAGGTTGTGACTCTCTGGTATAACTTCACACGTCAACGAGATACAAAAATTGCAAAAAATATTTTCCACAATCAACCAAATTAGACAACATTCTCATGAATTCTGTAAATTCCCTTGAATTTTGTAGAATTTTCGAGAACTCAGTGGAATTCTCCTGAATTCGGAAGAATTCTCTTGGATTCAGCAGAATTTTCTTAAAATCAGTGAAATTATCTCTAATTCTGTAGAATTCTTCTGATTTCAGCAGAATTCTTTTGAATTCAGTGGAATTCTCTTGAATTTTGTATCATTCTCATGAATTCAGTAGAAATCTCCTAGGTTTGGCAGAATTCTCTTGAATTTAGTCAAAGTATCCTGTTTTTTTTCGTATTTAGCAGAATTTTCTTGAAATCAGCAATATTCTTTCGAATTCAAAAGAATTCTCTAGAGTTAGGCAGAATTCCCTTGAATTAATCATAATTCTGTGGAATTCTGTATAAATATCTCGTGAATACCGTAGAATTCTCTTTATTTATGCATTCTCTTAAAATCTGTATGATTCTCTTGAAGTCTGTAGAATTCTCTTCAATTCAGTAGCATTCTCTTACGTTTGGCAGAATTCTCGTGAGTTGAACAGAATTTTCTTGAGATCGGCATAATTCTCGTGCAGTCTGTAGAATTCCTTTGAACACTCTTGAACTCATTACAAATGTTTAAAAACTTCTAAATTCATTAGAATAAGCTTTGATTTTTTTTTTAATTCATTAGTCTTTCCAATTTTGATTGTTGTGAACGTTACAAGAAATGTCAATGAAATTCCATTGAAGAAATGCGACACGCAAGAGTCATAATTAAATGCTTGATGATTTCAGTGCAGTACGGAAATCAAGAGAGCTCTACTCAGTTCAAGAGAATTCTACAGAATGCTCTTGATCTCAAGAGAATTCTGCCGAACGTTACAGAATTCTGCTGAATTGAAGAGAGTTCTGCCAAACTTAAAAGAGTGCTACTGAATTCAAGACAATTTTACATAATTCAAGAGAATTATACTGAATTCATGAGAATGATACAAAATTCAAGAGAATTCCACTGAATTCCAAAGAATTCTTCTGAAATCAGAAGAATTCTACAGAGTTAGAGAGAATTTCGCTGATTTTAAGAAAATTCTGCTGAATTCAAGAGAATTCTTCAGAATTCAGAAGAATTCCACTGAATTCACAAAATTCAAGGGAATTTACAGAATTCATGAGAATGTTGTCTAATTTGGTTGTCTGTGGAAAATATTTTTTGCAATTTTTGTATCTCGTTGACGTGTGAAGTGACACCAGAGAGTCACAACCTACTGGAAAAGCGAACGGAGGAGAAATTATACTAACTGAAATTGTTTATGCACACACTCTTGTCGACGGCACATGGACTGTCGACCTTCTAACGCGTGCTTCTGATTGGTTAATCTTTAATTGTTAATTACTCGGTAATTATTAACTTTAGCACAAATTTTTTATAATTATTTTCGACACCATTTTTTTGTTAGAATTCAAAAATACAAAAATGTTTTTTGAGTACTGGGACACCCTTTATATATATATATATATATATATATATATAGGGCGGGGGCGTGTATAACAGTTCTTTTGAAACCATATTAGAGTATACTATGTGAAAAAGGTAGTTTGAAGGGACTCCGCGACGTGGGCACCTTCGTAATTTCAAGCGGCGCCGGTGCGGTGTGCCGGTGCGTAAGGAATTTTGGCGTGAAGTTTCTCGAAATCTAACGAAAATTCCCGTTAAATTTTCAAGTATTTTGTTGCAAAAAACCACAGCTTTCTTTCCAGAATATTAAAAAAGTGCCCATCTTCAAAAGAAAGTCGATTTTATTTTTGACTTTGATAAATCAAGGTCAAATTTTGAAATTTTCACAAAATGCTTATGACCAATTGAAAAAATATGAAAAAATCTATCGAAAACGCCTAGGCTACATTTTTTAATTTTATTTATGAAAGCAGAAAATATTCGCGCAGCAGAGATTGTCCAACAAAAAGTTCAAAATGTCACCCCTTCTAACTCTGCTGCTATTTGTCAAAATGGGAAAATATTTTTAGGTAAAATTATCGTCCAGTGGGATAACTCTGAACTCTGTTTAAAATTTTTATTTTTACTGATTTTGATATCACTTTTTACTTCACATTTTATATATGCAAATTTAAGTGCACTTAAATTACTGTAGACCTTAACTCATTCAACGAATATATTTATTTATCTGATATATAGTTAAATTCTGAAATGCCATAATGAATTCTTTATATATTATTCAAATATTAAGATGTTGGTTTTAAGATAAAAATTTAGTACAGTTTACTTATCGGACATGTAAGCTAGAAAAATGGCTAGAATTCAGTTTAAAACATATTTCATGTAATGCAGAATTTTTCCAAAACAAAGCTATAAATACTGTTATTTGATTTGTTGTCATAATTAAAAATATTTGTCATTCCTGTAAAGCAAGAAATCAAGTGAAACATTTTCAAACTTATTTATTTATACGAAGCAAACCGCATGCTGCGGTTTAAATCGGGTTTCGATCGATTCATGCCTTTGTTGTAACATTCGCAATGACGTTTCCCGCGCAGCGACACCTTTATGATTTGAGCGTGTATCACTCATTTAATGAAAAAACGATACCGAACCGCATGTTTCGTTTCATTCCCTGATAAATGGAACTCTAGCACCTCCGGGACCGCACACTGCTCCACGGCTCGATTCTTTAATATTTTCATAACTTAATTTAGGCTGATTCATTTCGATTTTTATTGTATGTACAGCCTCTTCGGAATCAACTTCATCGACATACAACGAGGGACATGTAGAATTGAAGAACTTTAGGACGACTAACTACTATGTAATCTATAACCACTCCAGGTCCGAATATTTTAGTTGCCACCCTGAAATGGTCGAAACCAAATTAGTTGATTCACCCACCATTTCCCAAATAGTCAGCGGAGTTGCAATAGAGCGGAGTTGTCAAGTTTACGGTTCGGCACTATAAGAAGCCACAAGGAGAAGAACGGTTCGGATAACCCCGATTTACCGTGAAAGCCACTGAGGGTACCCCCTAAATTCCCGGTAAATCGGGGTCCCAGTGTATTACTATCGAACCCCCCACGCGTTTTTTTTGCACAGTATAATATCAAATAATCATTGAGGTAAACAACTTGTATATTGTAAATTTACGTTTCCTTTGTAAAAATGTATGAAATTGTAAATCTCTGATTTTGTGATCTCGATAAAATTCGGAATTTTTATTAAAACTGTGTTATCATTCACTAGATTGCAACCTTTTTCAATTCTAAAACCACTCCCTCTGTCAAATTTTATAGTGAGTTTTCTAGACAAATCAACAATTAAAATAAGTAATAAATTGTATTTTCTAAAAGTAAATATATCTCGCTAGAAGATTTTGTATGTTCTTCTTTTTAGTAGCTTCAAGTAGGGAAAAGGTGATTTTGTCGAACGGAATCACCATCAGGATTCGCGAGTCATAATGATGAAAATTAGTAATTCCTAGTATCTCATCAACGACTGGGGTTATAAACCCCAGTCGTAGCTCAATATACTTCCCACTTATGTCTCGAAAAGTTAGGTACAGTCCCATTACGAAAACTATATTTCTTCATAATAATAACAATTGTTAAAAAGCTTCTTGTATTTTTTAATATCCTTATTTTGTGAGTAAAGAAATGATTGTTTATTAAATAAGTTTTTGTAGCAGTAAGCTGTGAATTATAATACAGCTTTAGTGTGTCCATGAACACATTTTGAGTTTTGTTGTGATGGTGTCATGTGCCTCATTTATTAAGTTGATAGTTGTGCAATGTGCATCGCTCGACTAAAAATAGCTTACTTAAAAAATATAGCTCAGGAATAAATATATGAATAAATAAAAAGATAATTGCGACTTAGAGGTGACTCATTAAAAGGAAAGAAAAGGGATTATTTGTAAGACCGATAAGTTGTGTTTTGAGATTAGAGCTGATGTTTATATTCCTTATAAATACATATTGTATTCAGAATATTTAAATAGGTACATTTCTATACTTTTTAATTGCTCATAAAAAATCGAGTCGAAAGTAATAATAAAAATTGGATGTAAATTTAATAATTAACGAGTAATAACCAATTAAAGATTAACCGTTCAGAAGCACGCGTTAGATGGACGACAGTTCATGTGTCATTGACGAGAGTGTGTGCGCAAAAAGTTTAGGTCATGTAAGTTCAAATTTGCAGGAGGTTGTGAATGTCAGTGGTTCAACTTCACACGGCAACTGCGCGACGAGATATTAAATCTTAGAAAATATCTCGACGCCTCCATTCAATATGAGTCTATGTGCTGACAGCGCCGTGTATGAGACTGCGCTGTGTACAGGCATAGGGAATAGTCTCTTACAGAGCGCTGTCAGCACATAGACTCATATTGAATGGAGACGTCGATCTTTTGCTTTAGAATACACATTGAATTATTTTAACTGCCTTCAAGTACTTTGAATTCTGTAGAATTCAAACGAATTCTTAGAATTCACTTGTACTTCTTTCAATTCTTTTAAAGCTTTTTTTTTATTCTCTTGAAATCTTTATAATACACCATGAATTATTTTGAATTTCTCCAAGTCTTCTGTATTCTCTGAATTCTCCTGAGATCTTCTGAATTCTCTGAATTCTTTTAAATTATCTGAAATATTTTGAATTCTCTTCATTCTTTTGAATTCTGCGAATTATTTTAAATTTTGTGAATTATTCTTAATTCTGTGAATTCTTTTGCAGTTTGTAAATTCTTCAGAATTCTCTGATATCTTCTTAATTCTTTGAATTCTTCTTAATTTTCTTAATTTTCTGAATTCTTCTTGATTTTCTGAATTCTTCTTAATTCTCTGAATTCTTCTAAATTCTTCTTAATTCTTCTGAATTCTCGGAATTCTTTTGACTTTTATGAATTCTCCTGAATTCTGTGATTTCTTATGAATTCTGTGAATTCTTTTGAAATTTTCTGAACTCTTTAAACTGTTCAGAATTTGCTGAATTCTCACGACAACACTGATTTTCTTTTACGTTTCTGAATTATCTTGAAATCATTAGAATACACATTGAGTTAGTTTAAACTCTTTTATATATTTTTAATTTTTTTAATTCTCTTGAAATCTTTAAAATACGCGCTGAATTATTTTAACCTCCTTCAAATATTTTGAATGCTGCAGAATTCCAACGAATTCTACAGAAACTTAGAGTTTTTTTCACTTGAAATCTGTACAATACACCATGGATTGTTTTAAATTTCTCTAAATCTATTATATTCTCTAAACTCTCCTGAATTCTCTGAAATTTTTTGAATGATTTCGTATTTTCTTAATTCATTTAAAATTCTCTGATTCTTTTTGAATTCTCTTGAACTCTGTATCATTAGAATACATTTTAAGTTACTTTGAACTTTTTCAGTTCTTTTGAATTGAATTGAAAATCTAATCTCAAGGTGCGTTCTAAATTTTTTGTCTGTTTAGTCATTAAACAGAAAAAAAGCTATTGAAAATTGAAGGCGGGAAAACACTTATTCAAGTTGGTGCCACGTGGGTGTCACGTGACTCAGAGGTTCTCATAATTATCAATGTGACGATGTAGCTTTGATGAAAACTAACGAAATTTATGATAAAGAGGTTAGGTCAGCTATCCGTTTCATTTTTCACTCCTCGTATTTCTGCACTTACGAAGTCACAATTACTCTTAAAATACTCCGATACCGTAAATATATCTATTTTCGGTAGATTTCCGCTATTGGCTTTTACGAAACCCTCCTTCGACATTTTTTGAAACAATATTTTTCGACTTCTATTTTCGACTTGCAGATAACCAAAACAAAACATCAACACAGAAAAAGATATTTGAGAATCACTGACACATAAGCTGTGATTGGTGGAAAATCCGACCCCTTTGACGTCAGTGGGGCCCTCCAATCGACATCGTGATAGAAAATTCATATTTCAACATTAAATTAAAAATAGTAAACAATACGTAAAAAATACTTTATGGGCGTTTTTAAAATTAGAGTTTTATAAACTATAAGATCCATTCATTGGAAAAGTGATATCTGACTTTAAACAACCCAATTCTCTTGATATCTTTAGAATACACGTAGATTTATTATAAAATGTTAATTTTCATCGTTTATGTTGCATTTCGTAGAATTGAAACGAATTCTTAGAATTCACTTATACTCCTTTGAACTCTCTTCAAATTTTTTTTTTAATTCTCGTAAAATCTTTACAATTCACCATGAATTATGTTGGATTTCTAAAAGTCTTTTGTACTAGGTTCGTTTCAAAATTAAGTACTGATATTTTATAAATTGGCGGGAGAATGTCGGGGAGGAAATAATTCGACGGGGATATTTTCCTTTGTATCTCAGGACATCACTGAATTTTTATTAGGTCGTTATCAGCTGTTTTCTCTTATAAGTATCATTGTAAACGTGGAGCTACCCCTGACTAGCTTGTCCGATTGTGAAGTGCGATCTGTAATCAAATTTTTAGTCTAAAAAGGTGTTGGTGTTCCCAATTCGATAAACCGAGGATCGGGTCAGTTGAAGACTTGGATGAAGTTTTTCAACAATATCACTTAGCACGAACTGCAGCAACAGCGTCGTCCCCACGGGAGGTGGAAGGCCGCTAACTCCTTCTCCATACACTGAAGTGACCCTACGGTGAATTTTGGGAACATCAACACCTTCTAAGACTAAAAATTTGATTACAGATCGCACTTGACAATCGGACACGCTAGTCAAGGGAAGCTCCATGGTTACAATGAAAACAATGATATTAATAAGAGAAAAGAGCTTATAACGACCTGATAAAAATTCAAAGAAATTCAGAGAATTTAGAAAAATGCAGTGAATTTAGAAGAATTTAGTGTATTCAAATGATTTCAGAAAAATTAAGAAACATAAAAAACTTTAGTGGTGTCGTGAGAATTCAAAAAATTCAGTACACTTTAAAGAGTTCAGAAAATTTCAAAAGAATTCAGAGAATTCAGAAGAAGTCAGAGAATTCAGAAGAATTCAAACAATTTCGAAGAATTCAGAGAATGCAGAAGAATTCACATAGTTCTAAAGATTCGAGACCATTCAGACGAATTCAGAAAATTCAGAGGACTTGGAGAAATTCAAAATAATTCATGGTGTATCACAGGCCTGTCCAAGTAGGGGAAAACTGCTCATTCGCCACATGGTTGAGTTCCACCACCACTTCCCTCTTCTCAGGTCCAGAGGCTTGGGGGGGGGGTCGCTCTCGTGAAGTTGAATGAGTAGAGGTCGATGGTGGTGTTAAATTCCAATCTGGCAAAATAGCAGTTTTGCCCTACTTAGACATGCCTGGTGTATGACACAATTCATTACTTACAATTACGTAACTTCTGTAATTCTTTTAGTACAAGTGAATTCTAAGAATTCGTTTGAATTCTACAGAATTAGAAATACTCCTAGGAAGTTAAAATAATTCAATGTGTTTTCTAAAGGAAAATATATTTTCTAAAATTTAATATCTCGTTGTGCAGTTGCCGTGTGAAGTTGCACCATTGACATTCACAACCTGTCGTCCATCTATAGCGTGCTTCTGATTGGTTGATCTTCAATTGTTAATTACTCATAAATTATTATATTTAAAACAAAATCTTATTATTTTCGATTCCATTTTTATGAAGAATACAAAAATATAAAAATGTACCTTAAGGGGATTTATCAGCGTTATAAAAAGAATTCCAGTTTCCGGCCACACGGTTGAATATTTTGGTCTGATATTTTGCATACCTCATCTAAATATTGGTCTCTTTTCCTGTGAAGTCTCGGTTTTTTGAAAAAATGTTTATATTTGACGTTATAAACAAAAAGAAAAGAACAATAGAAAAAAATGCAGTGACGCTCA
>CAKNYM010042405.1:0-17626 GCA_932195095.1 Andricus curvator
CATATGCTGCATGGCGTTACGTGCAGGAGCGATGGTGGAGGGGATAAGAACAATAGAGACTTTATTAATTATTAATAAGTGAATGTTTGGGCAGCTTGAGTAATGATTTACTCTTGTGTTAGTATATGTTTTGATAATATTTTTGTCACTAAACTTGAAAAACCTGGAAAAATGTTAATAACAATTTAATTGTTTAAATAATTTGTTTATTGCAAAAATGAAAAAAACACCTGGAGATATGGTAGTGAGGAATCTTTCTATATTCTTGAAATTCCTTTACGACTAATACTTTTGTTTATAAAAAAGGACGAATGTTAATTAACAAGTTAATTGTTTAAAAAATGACTTTTTTGAAAAAATGAAAAAAACACCTAGAGATATGGCTGAGACGAACCCAGGGCTGTTCTTAGTTTTCCGCTAGGACTATTACTTGACTTTTAATTCAAGGTAGAAATTTCAAATGTATATGCATAGCTAACTTCAGGGTCGTCAAAATTTGACATTTCTGCTCAATTTCTCAATTTATGCTAAAGTAGATTTCTTGTATTTCACAGGGATCGGAACGTTTTAGGTTGACCGGAGACTGAAGGGTTCCTTAAGGGTCCGGGTCTGCACTGGTCTCTTAAAATTCTTAAGTGTCCGGACCTTTCAATTTCTTAATGGTCCAGGTACCATTTAAGTTCTTAAGGGTAAATACGCTTCAAGAACCCCTTAGATCCAACATAAAAGGTTCCTCCCCCACAGCAATAGGATATCCCCTCTACTATATTTACCTCCTGGGTCATCCCAGGGATATCCCCAGTATATCCGGGATGTTTGTGGGACGTTTCTGGGATATTAAATCGTCCCATGTCTGATATTGAATTTTTTTATATATCCCACGTGGAACATTTGAATATCTCAGAAAAATCCCATAGGCATCCCGGATTTCCTGGGATATCCAAATATCCACCTTGCACGATATTCAAACATCCGCCTTGGAGGATATCCTGACGGGTAATCCCTGGGATGTCCCTAAGATAACCCGGGACATAAATAGGATAAAATGGGATATCCCGGAATATCCTATTGCTGTGAGGGCTTGAATTATATCTGAAAAAGCAAAAAATTGTTTTATATATTATCAGTGCACTTAATTTATTTTTCAAATTACAAAATTGCACGCACGGTCACTCACAAACATAATCACACGCTCGAACGCTTTGAAAAATCGCACCCGCTTGGGATTCGAATCCTACCTAAACAAACTAATCCTGAGCCTATAAACCTAATGTACCACGCGCTCTAGCCAATTGAACTAATGAATCGCTTTGATCTTATCGATAAAATCTCAGCAAAGCTTTTTTGCTAAAAAGCTAGGGCTAGTAAAGGAATAAACTTTTAATTTTTCTATTTTTCCGTTGATGAATGATTATCACTTTTTCAACGTTTTAATATTAACAAGACTTAATGAATTAAGTGCATGTGATGTTTAAAATTCATACAATTCATCAAAACTTAAAACTTCTATCTCTCTGAAGATGATTAACGTTTTAGATTGTAAGAGTTTTATATATAAAACTGTCCGCTTTAGGAAAGCTATATTCAAGCTCTATTCTCAAAATTATTATGGAATTATGTTGTAAATTTAAAAATATCTCGTAAGTGTATTGTAAAAACATTACATTTTATGTTAGAACTTGAATCTAACACTCTTTTAAAATCTGATGCAAATATATTCAAATGTATTCATCAGCATTAGCAATGGCGTCCCATGTTAGCACATGTCACCGTCAAGCTGGGCGCAAAACGTGAAACGTCAAATCATTCGATATTCCAGCCAATGATATTCTCCTAGTAATCCGCAGAAACACTTTCACTGGCTAACATGTCTAATGATTTGACGTGTTGCGTTCTGCGCCCAGTTTGACGCTCCTATGGGACTCTACCCTAAGAGTAAACCTAACATAAAAAAATATTTTGCCTCGGGAAGGAGGGAGCGTTGCTGTGAAGGGAAAAAGAAAGTAATTCTTGCTACGTCCCCTTGGTGTCACTGATTCGCCTCCCCACAATCTCCAAGTACCCACACGAAATACATTGGCGTGGGCATATAGTGGTTAAATTAAATTAATGGTGTGGTGGATTGTCCTTTACATGCTCTACTCTAAAAATGAGTTGGAATTGGGTTAAAGGAGCCTACTGGAGTTTCCTTTCTCTCATTTTGGGTCAATCCGGTAATCATGCCGCTTTCCATATTTATTTTTGCCCTTCTTTTACGGTGATTGCGAGCAGTAGATGCATATATTCCAGAAAGAATATTACTTCTCTCCAATATTGCTAATACGTCACCATTAGATGTTGATAATACAATTTGTTCTTGAGTTGGCACGGGCGCAAATATATTTTTTGCTGCTAATAATTGCATTGGATGATTTTTAGGAAAAGTGTATTTTCGAAGCTCGAATAGCCGGTATGGATTCTTGAAGGGAATAAGTCGCATAAATTGAAGTTGGTCAATTCCATATTCAACTCCGTCAGAAGAAACAATCCAGATATCTGGAACTATATACCTGGCAGGAGGAGACCTGGACCTGGCACGAAGGAAAGAATCGGCAGGAGCAGGATCCCGCTCAGGTGAATGTGTTTTTGAAGAATTAGAAGTTCTGGCACGAGGAATACCAGGAATAGGTTCACCATTAGGCAAACACTCGAATTGTGAACTTAACTCTGCAAGAAGAAACATATATTTTTTTAAGTATGTTGGTATATCATGAAATCCTTGTGGCAAAATAGCGAGGAAAGGCTGAGGAAATTAAGGGAAGATTGACCAGAGTAATAGTGTATCATACTGTAGCATATTGTGCCATATGGTATCATATTGTGTCGTATTACACCATATTGTATGATACTGTATAATATTCCATCATATTATATGATATGGTATCACATTGTATGATATTGTATCATATTGTATGAGAAAGAGAGAGAGAGAACGAGTAAGTGACAAAGGCGAGAGGGGAGGGAGAGAGAGAGAACGAGTAAGAAACAAAGGCGAGAGGGAGAGAAGTGGAAGAAGCGAAGGAGAGATAGAGAGGGAGAGGGATTGGAGAGTCAGTTAGTGGGAGAAGCGAAGAAGAGATAGAAGAGAGGAAGCGTTACCCGTGAAGCGTTACCCGTATTCCCCCTCAAATCTGGTTAGTTTTGCGAGTTCACACCGTGCCATAAGAAGTTATCACTTCAGTAAAAAGTGATTTTTTTCAGGAATTGAGTTAAACATTTTTTGTTGTTGAAAAATCTAAGAAGTTATTTCAGGGTTTTTTTTTAACACCTAAGCGAACGGTCAAATTGTCATTTTTGGAAAGCATGAAAATGTTTGAAAAAGAATATATATAAATATAATAGTAATATATTCACCAAAAGAATGAAGGATAACCGTCAAGGTGAAGACCAGAGCATAAACGATCCTCATTTTTTCAATTAGAGGGAAAACGGATTAATGCGTTAATGAAGAATTTGGTTAACACTGTATTTAATGAATATTCTGGTGTTTCATCAGAGTATATGTATATATATATATATATATATATATATATATATATATATATATATATGGTATCATTATTGTTATCTAATAGATTATATGCGTCAAGCTTCGCCTTGTAAGATGTTGATATATGTTCTATAAATCAGACCAAGGAAAGAAATTTAGTTACCTCAAGTGAGGCTAATTTGGGGAAAACAGAGCGATGTTCTCGAATAGCGCTTCTTTAAAAATCTGAGTGCCAATCGGAAATAATTTTAACTATTTACAAATGTTTCCGACATTATTCTGAAGGTGTCTAGCAAGATTCAAAGATAAAAGAAAATAATTTCTCGGACTCATGTAGGCATAAGAACTATCTCATAATGGCCTTGTGAATGGGACTATCATGGGGAAAAGTATTTGTTTTTAATTTTCACCTAGACTTAGACCGCATGAATATTTTTCACTGAATATCGCAGAGTAAAATAAACCAAGCTTTGTTTAAATATATTTGTTTTTGAAGAAATTATGCCCCAACAAAGGAAGCGAGAGATGTCACTTTTCACGAAGTTCAGTTTAAAGGTGGTTGTCGTTATTGATGGTATCTTAACAAAAAAAGTATTATTTTCATGAAAAAATTTTGAAACATACGTACAAAAATATTATTCATTGAAAAGAATATTCTCTTTGACCGAACTTTTAAATTCTTATCGCTTTATGCTTTTTACGATGACGGTCGTTTTGTCAAATAAAATGCTCTGTCCTGTTTCGATATGATGCTCACATAGTGCTGATTGCATGAAATGTTTGAGCCTGACTTTACTCTCGTGTTCCTTTATACGTTGGCTCACCGCTCTTCCGGTTTCTCCAATATAGACTTTGCTACAAGTGCAAGGGATTTTATATACTCCCAGGTCACTGAGAGGTGCCTTTTTATTTTTCAATAGGACAACTTCTAAACAACCCTAAACATGCAAAGGCACCTCTCAGTGATCCACATTATTATTTTCGTAATTTCAACATTTTTATAAATGCGAACTTATTTTTCGTATCTGGAGATCTTAAATTACTCCATACATTTTTAGAGCTTTTTATTTACTGATCTGTAGGAGATAACTCTTGCCTAACAGAGCATTGGTATTTGAATATTACTAGTAAAATACGGTTAAATTTCAAATAATAATAATGTGTTTTAAATCTCCAATAAAATATTGTTCATATTTTAGAAACTTCCATCTAAAATTGATAATTTAGAAAATATAGAATCTTAAACATCTAATAATTGGCTAATATTACGAAATCAATATTTTTATATTCTCATCTGAATGAGAAGGTATTGATTTTATGTGAAAAATTACTTTCGCGAATTCAATCAAATGTTGACGTTTTGAGATACCCTCTGCCAACAAAAAAATATTTTACGATTGTGCTTTGGCACACTTTTTGAGGATGCAAAGAGAAAGGTCGAGTCTGTTAGCCATCTATTTTGGATAAAAATTGAAAAAGTGAGAGCATTTTCAAAATTTTTAGGAACATTTTCTTTTAAGATTTAAAAATTTTATGTACGGCGATTCGTAGTACTCAAAAAGACAAACAATTTATCCTCATGACTTTTTTCGATCGAAAACAAATTACGAGAGTTATATTTTAGCATTTACAAGATTAAAAAAAACAAACGAAAATAAAAATGTTTAGCCAAACAACGCACGATATGAAATATATCAATAGGAGAAAAACATTTCTTTTTGAACACCCTACAAGATTGTCATATATATCAATAGACTCAAGCACAATTAAATCGGTTTACGTTAGATAATTTTCTTTTGAAATACCCACATATGTGTCATGATGCAAAAATGGCACGACTTTTTTTTGCCCACATATGTGTCACTGAGAGTGAAGGGGTTAAATGATTAGATTGTTCAGACAATCGGACCTGTGTGGCGGGAGATGTATGAACAACGCGGCTCAAAGAAAGGCCTAGCAGGATGTCGGGAGAACCTGCTTATCAATAGATGTGTCTGCAAAGACGCAACATCCTACCAGCGCTACCTATCGATGGCCTGGATTGCCTACGGAAAGCTTTCGATTCAACCTCCCATAGACTTATCATCTTTCTGTTGGAAATATTAAAGGTTCATCCACACATCGTGAAATGCATAGAGAGATTGATGTCGCTTTGGAAAACCAGATTTATTATCTCATCTGGAAAACCATGAGCCCTCTCCTCTTTTGCCTCACATTATTGCCACTATCTCTCGCACTTCGCCATTTCCAAGGGTACTTCTGCGGCAAAACTGGAAATCGGAATCATAAGGTCACTCATTTATTTTATGTGGATGTCCTGAAGATCTATGCTTCTGGTAAAAGCAAACTTCAGAGTGCTTTAAATATCGTCAAGAAGTACATAGGAGAGATTGGCGTTTACAAAGACCCTGAGCTTGTGGATATAAGTGTTATTAGACATCTTGACACTGGAGAGACCTATACATACCTGGGCGTACCTCAAAGCCTCATTCAGGACGTAACATCAGTGAAGGAGTTTCTCCAAAGCACACACAAGCATCTTCTTCGACAGATTTGGTCTTCAAATCTGTCGGCGTTGAACAAGGTATCTGCGACTAATATGCTTACAGTCCCAGTTCTACTCTACTCGTTTGGGGTAGTTCAATGGGCGAAGAACGAGCTTACGGCCCTTGATATTGCCACACGTAAGATCATGCATATGCATAAAAGCTTGCATATCAATTCGTCTGTTCCGCGATTATAGATCTCACGCCGTCAAGGCGGACGCGGACTTTTGAATCTCCAGTGTCTTCATAATCGAATTTTTTTACGTACAACTTACCTTGATGCAAATGGCAGAGATCTTCTTCTAAAAATGGTGAGGAAACACTAGATGATTGGCAAAGGAGCATTCCTTTTCCAAGCCGTGGAGCAGGCAGCCAAAACCCTTGGCCTGAAATTTAACATCAGAAGTGAGGAAAGTGCATTACTCCATCTCGATGCTTTACTTCTAAAAGCCGAAGTAACGAAAGCAGAGGTTGAAAAATTTCATCAATAGCTACTCGACAAGAAAATGCACGGAAACTTTCACAGAAATGTAGAAAAACAGTCCTTGTCGAAGGAGCCACCTTTTGCTTTCCTCAGATCATCAGGGCTTGATTTAGGTACAGAGGGTTTCATTTTCGCATACCAGGACGGTGTCATTACCAACTTAGTATACCGTGACCGCATTTTAGAAGTTCCCAGCGATAGGTGCAGAGCGTGTCATGCACACGCTGAGTACCTAGAACACATACTATCCGGTTGTCCTACCCACGCGGGAACGACGTATCTCTACAGACATAATGCGGGCCTAAAAGTACTTTATTCCCACGTTTGTCACTCTTACGTTCTCGCCTGTCGTTTTGATTTGATCGCGCCCTGTGACCACCCATTTTACGGTCGTGAAACGTGGCCGTGGGTATGATTTACTACGTTTCTACTGAGAGCCGATATCATTTTTAGATGGCAGCTGCTTCCAGAGGGACTGTTTGTATTTTGTTATGAAATTAAAAAAATGCAATTTTAATGCGTCGGCGAAGGCAAACTAGAATGGTGCGTCATTCTAGCTTTCTCTACTTTGGAAGAGTTGAGTTTCTGAAAAGAGTGGCAGGGCGTCAGATGGTGAGCAAGTTTTCTAGTATCCATGGATCCCTCAAAATTTATCGGCGCTGCTGCTTGCTGAACATGTCTACAGCACTGATTTGTAGCGATCTTATTGACGAGTGAACGATCTATTGACCAGATTCCATTACATTCATCCCCTTATTAATTTGGAGTCTACAGCTTCGAACTCGAACTGACAGCTCCGTACGATAGAATGAAAGGTCCGTTCGAATGAAAATTATCATACGACATCGAAGCTCCACTGCTACAGAGTATTTAGAATGCAAGCTAACTTTTTCTTCTCGTGAAGATTAATCCACGGACATTGAATTGTTGAATTGATAAATTCAATATTCGTAAATTACAAACTAAGAATAACATAACAAGACCCTTCACAGTTTCTATATCAATTTCCAACCAATTCTCAATAGAGATGGTCAGAATTGGTAGATATTTTTTAGCAGAATGATCATGTGGAGGTCAAGCATATCAGAATGTGCAAGTGGTCGTTCGATTTAATAAAACTTGGTAAAATTAGAGTGCTATATAAGAGACATTCTGGGCCCAAAGTATTAAATTTTTTTCTTAATTCTGGCAGTTACGCCATATTGAATTTTTAAGTTGGATTTTTTTTAAGTATCGACATTTCTGGAACTGATAATTGAAGAATTTTGATAAAATTCCGAGGTATTACGGATGAAATCATATTTCTAAACTATCATACTTGAAATGAAGAATTTTGCAGCTTTGCCCCAGAAAGTTCCAAAACATTTTAGATTTGATTTTCCGTGTAATACCCAACTTTTATTTTTTTTCAATATATCAAAAGATTCCCCATGAAGCCACCTTTCATTAAAAAAATATTTGATGGAGGCGAGTTCAGGCGAACGTTGATAAGAGCTTGAAACTTCTCATGATGTAATCGTAGATGGTATCTCGTGTCTTCTTACAAAATGGATATTTCAGCCAATTTAAATGAATGGATCTAAAAATATCCATAAATCTTCCTTCAATAGTTTGGAACAAGTGTCTCACTGGAAGTTCTTGTGACTCTAAAGTTTCCTCTATACTTCCCTTCACTGAAGCTCAAAAAACGTGCTTACCGACCGGTCTCAATTCGCAATTAATTATTATTAGACATTTGGGAATTCAAATTATTCGTTAAATTTTGTAGGCATTGATAGGATTATTTAATGCGAATGTATACAACATTTTAAATTTAATAATATTTGGCTCAGTTATGACTTCTTCAATTTTATTATTAAAAATATTAATCGAAAAAAATATAATTTTCCAATGGAGAAAAGTTCCGTCTTATCATTCTCTACAAGTCCATATTTTTTAATTAAATTTTTTGAAGTTTAAAGTTTGCATATCACGAGACGCTTGGACAATACTTTTTCAGAATGCCCTTCATCAAAAGGGGATTTTCTGGGTGCAATTTTCCGGCCAAACGCATCAATATTTTTATCTAACATTTTGTAGACGTCGTCTAAATTGTATCAGTAGGGCCGGTCAGGCCTCGCCGCCAAATAAGAAGGGGAACTAGCCGCGAGTACTTATCTGAACATATCGCCTTTCCTATGCCTTATACACAGATAAAACTTTTACGTATTCTCACTCGCGATTTTCAGGTTTCCATCCATATGAATATATAATAATGACTTATGTATATGCCAACGGCCATACCCCGCTGAAAAACCCAGTTCTCGTCAGATCACTGAAGTTAAGCAGCGTTGGACGCGGTTAGTACTTGGATGGGTGACCATTCAAGAATACTGACATGAGTGCTGTTGGCACATCGTGGGTGTGGTGAGCCCACACTTGTAGTCATTTATAACTACAAGAAAAACCTAGAAACACTACCCGAATCGGGTAGTGTCACGCCTACCCTGAAAGGGAAATGGTTTAATGGTATATATATATATATATATATATATATATATATATGTGTGTGTAGCTTATATGGTTGTAATGTTATTGTGAATGTTCCGAAAATGTGCGAGTTAACGTAGAAACTTTACCCGCTTCAAGACGCATGTTTTTCTTTCTTCCAAGGTTTAGAAAGAATTGTCGTGACTTCACTGCCTTCTCGTGCAAGCGCTCTCGGTATAAGGTGGTGGGGATACGTTATCTTATGGGCAAACAATTTTCTTCATAACTTATGACTTCATAACTGAGTGGATATTGGACTTCGTAGACTTCTCTCAAAAATACCTCAAACTCCTTTGGTTTGGTCGGGTGGTCAACAGTAACTGGAGGGTCTCGAAAGTTTTGATATGGGTCAAAGAAAAGCAGTTGATTATCTCTACACTACCTCTCTCTCCGCTCTAGACTTCTCCTAGCGTCAGATAGTACCCGTATTCTGTCAAAAATCTGATGTCTGATGGTCAGCAGCTTTAACGTGGTGAGTGTGAGATGACGGATCCGTAGTTAGCGCGCAAACTTACATAATCCGCGTTCGTATCTGGACCCTTGAAAATTTAATAGGGCCGACTCTGGACCTGGACCCGTAAGAATAACAAGAGTCCGGGTTCGGACCTGGACCCCTAAGAATTTAAATTTCTGGTTTGGTCCCGGATCCTTAAGAAATTAAAGGGTCCAGTCTGGACCCGAACCTTTAAAGAACCTTTTAAGTTCCGGTCCAACCTGGAAAGTACCTGAGAGATTAGAAAAAAGAGAGAACGAACGGCATAAGTGCCAAAGTTCGGAATTCCAAAAGGGTATAAGTACCCACGTTTGGCCCTTCAAAAGAGCATAAGCGTTAAGGTATAAAATTCCAGAAAGGAATAAGCGTCAAAATTTGGGACTCCAAAAGGTCATAAGCGCAAGCGCGCTTGCGCATTTAAACAAAATTTGTATTTTCCGGGAAAAAAGGGGATGGAGTCAACTTTGCACGTAGCAACTTTGCACGTGCCCAACTGTGCACGTCGATGGCCAGATGGACAACTGTGCACGTCGTTGGTCAGATGGACAACTGTGCACGTGCCATCTGTGCACGTGCACAGTTGTCCAAGTGACAACTGTGCACGTCGAAATTTAGGCGTGCACAGATGGGCTCCTGTGGACTTGAACGTTTAGAGATGTCACTTTTTCTAACTGTGCACGTGCACAGTTGTCACTTTCCCAACTTTGCACGTGCACAGATGTCCCTTGTCTAACTGTGCACGTGCACAGATGTCCCTTGCCCAACTGTAAACGTGCACAGATGGAACTTGCCTAACTGTGCACGTGCACAGATGTCAATTGCCCAACTGTGCACGTTTATGACTATACGTTAGGGTTGATACGAGGGTGGTCCTTTATATCTACGTATAATTATACGCCCTTACCTACGACTCGTTACAAAAACATTGCGCTCGTTTCAAAAAGGCCATCAGTCCGCATTAGTCACGAAATGTACTATTTAATACTTTTATCTCATTAAGCTTCTTTGAGTCTCCCAGTGGGTCGAACTACTAACTACCGTACCTACTCGGTAGGTATTTATTTGTTTCAAGTTACTTATCTGTCTTTGATTTTACAAAATCGTTTATTTATTTGATGTATTTTCTTATGATGTAACAAAAAGTGAAGTTGAAAAAAAATTTCAATAACTTTTATCAACGTTTTACTGTTGTTTATGTGATGATGTGTAATGACGGGTTACACATTTGTCTTAGTCATTGGTTAGTGAAATATGAAGGTTTATTTATTTGTGTGGTACACATTTTTTTTTTCTTCGAATTTTCTTCGTCTCACCCTCCAGATTTGTTCAAATGCCAAAAAAAGTAAGCACGTATTTTTTTTTAATTTTAAAATTTATTGATTTCCAGGGGTTGTTCAAAGCCCATAAAGTTTCACGTGTATTTCCTCTGGAAAAAAGGCCTTTTTGGAAATTTGTGATAGAATCGTTAATATTAGATTACCTTACTGCATCTGGCATGATTTTCTTGAAAATTATTTGCTGAATACTTTTCAAATTTAACCCCCATAAGAAATTTTGATAGGGTCTCGAAAAAAACTCCATAAATGCAAAAATGAGGTATTATTTCCCGCGAGAAAAAAAGTTCCCTTGCTACAGCACGGGTCAAAAATGTTTAAAGTTCGACGGATTCCAGAGTTTAACTTGCATAAAAACAAATTAAACCTTACTCATTCTCTCTATTCATCATTTCACATAAATTGGCCTAGTTCTAAGTGCTTTTTCGAACCAAAATTCCGAATTGGTTCCAAATATCAAAACCGTACCCATCACTCCAAAGATAAGTTTCTGAAAGAAAAAAAAACCTATTAAAATTGGTTTAAATCGATATTTGCTAGTTGAATAATATTTTGCAGCCTAAAGTTCGATTGTTGGATAATAAACATTCGTAGACTATACCCAAAAAATTTTAAATCCCGTGAGCCTGGCGCCGACGCGAAAACGCGAAAAACTTGGCCGATCCTACCCAATGTCATTTTACACACACTCACTTTCGACGAATTTATAGATTTCCATGAATTCGAGGAATCCATTCAATTTAAAAAATTCATAGAATTAAAGAAATACCGAGAATTCAAGGAATTCAGAGAATTCAAGGGAATCAGAGAATTCGAGGCATTCAGAAAATTCAAGGAATTCAGAAAATTCAAGGAATTCAGAGAATTCAAGGAATTTAGAGAATTCAGGGAATTCAAGGAATTCAAGGAATTCAAGGAATTCAAGAAATCCAAAGAATTCAAGGAATTCAAAGAATTCAAGGTATTCAACGAATTCAAGGAATTATTATACCACGCTGGAAACACCAGTTCCCGTTAGATCACTGAAGTTAAGCAGTGTTGGGCGCGGTTAGTACTTGGATGGGTGACCGTCTGATACTACTGCGTTGCTGTTGGCGGTCGTGGGTGTGGTGAGCCCACACTTGTAGTAGTTATTTACTACAAGAAACTATCCACCTAGAAACACTACCCGAATCGGGTAGTGTCACGCTTACCCCTTGAGGCTCGCCGAAAGGGAAATAGCTTAATGGTATATGAGAATTCCAGGAATGAAAACCATTCTTTAAATTCTAAGGATTTTGAATTCTTTGTATTAATAGATTTCATGGAATGCCTGGCATTCTCTGAATTCCTTAAATTCTCTTAATACCCTCAATTCTAAAAATTTCTTAAAATTTATGAATACCTTGAATTCTTTCGATTCTCTAAATTCCTTCAATTCTCTAAATCCTTTGGATTCTCTGAATTCCGTGAATTCCATGAATTCCATGAATTCCGTGAATTCCATGAATTCCGTGAATTCCATGAATTCCGTGAATTCCATTAATTCCGTGAATTCCATGAATTCCGTGAATTCCATGAACTCCATGAATTCCGTGAATTTCATAAATTTCTTGAATTCCTTAAATTTCATAAATTCCGCGAATTGCTTGAATTCCGTGAATTCCATTAATTCCGCGAATTTCGTGAATTCCGCGAATTCCGTGAATTCCGTGAAATCCATGAATTCCGTGAATTCCATAAATTTCGTGAATTCCTTAAGTTTCATGAATTCCGCGAATTCCTTGAATTCCCTGAATCCCATTAACTCCGTGAATCCCTTGTGCACAATTTTCGACTTATGAACGCTACAATACATGTATTGGAATGCTCGATGGTGACTTCACGATTTACAGCAGATAGTATTAAAACTATCTTTGAATTCGATTTTTGGCGTTTTACCGGAGTCTATATTTGTTGGGGCTCATATCATGAGCACTCTGCTTCCTCGTCATGATGAAATAGCAAATAGATCATTTGCTTCCTCTAAGGAGAAGGATTAATTATTTTAATAAAATTGTAAATCTCAATTTTTCCAATATTATATCTGATCAAAATTTTCTTAATCTTCAATAAAATATATTAATATTATAGAACAATGGATTTATTTTGAGTTGAGGAATATTCTGTTTGCATGCATTAACTGTGAATTATGATAATGAAAGAAAGTTTGAAATATAAAAAACAATTTTTCAAGTAGTAAAAACGTGCGAAGAAAATGCAATTAACATTTTTTGAAATCCTTCTGTCTGATTTAAGTTATTAATGGTAAAAAAAACCGTACGAATTTCATCAATTTATCTGCAAATATTCTCAAGTCATCGTGTTCACAAAAAAGTGTAGCATCAACACAGAGACACACACAAAATGTAAATATCTAATACAAGCTTCAGAACATTGTATTAGACATTTATCAACTGACGAAAGTTAAATTAAATGAATTAAAGTTTGTTCGAAAATGTAACTATTACAAAGCTTTCTCCATGAGGAAGCAAAATAAATTTAAAGAAATATTTTCTTATATTTATAATAATTTGGAATTTTAACTGTTAACAATTTATTATACGTAGATATAAAGGATCACCCTCGTATAAACCCTTACGTAAGGACATAAACGTGCACAGTTGGGCAAGTGACATATGTGCACGTGCACTGTCAGGCAAGTTCCATCTGTGCACGTGTACAGTTGGGCAAGTGACATCTGTGCACGTGCACAGTTGGGTAAGGGACATCTGTGCACGTGCACAGTTGGGCAAGGGGCATCTGTGCACGTGCACAGTTGGGAAAGTGATAACTGTGCACGTCCAAGTCCACAGGAGCCCATCTGTGCACGTCTAAATTTCGCCGTGCACAGTTGTCACTTGGACAACTGTGCACGTGCACAGATGGTACTTGGACAACTGTGCACGTCGAAATTTCAACGTGCACAGTTGTCACTTGGACAACTGTGCACGTGCACAGATGGTACTTGGACAACTGTACACGTCGAAATTTCGACGTGCACAGATGGGCTCCTGTGGTCTTGGACGTGCACAGATGGACGTGCACAGTTGTCCGTCCGGCCATCGACGTGCACGGTTGGGCAAGTGCAAAGTTGCTACGTGCAAAGTTGTCCGTCACCCGAAAAAAGACTCTAATCAGACGCCTAACCTCGAAATCGTCTGAAAACGTGTGCGGCGTGTGTGGTGTTTACAGTTTATTGCTAAGCAAATATCATTGCACATGTTCATATTCGCACTGACGCAATTGAATGCATTTATGAGAACTGTCGGTGCGTATGAGAACATGTATTTTTTTCGTGCAATACCTAAGTCGAAACCTGAGAGGTACACGAAAGATCATCAGCAACGCAGACTTTAACAACTTTCCGAATATTTCAAGATCCGAGGAAGTCAATGAAAATATGAAACATCATGTTTTGGGAAATGACAAGGAATTTTATAGTGCAGTGAAATTACATTCTGCAGGTATGTGTCATACACTTATCATTTATTTATATAGTAAACAGCTTACGGCTTAACAGCTGCTTCATCTGGTCTCAAAATCATAATAGAAACTTTTCGAAAAGTTCAATATTATTTTGAAGAGCAGAAAAAAATATTATTCTTACTTAACCAATAAATAAACGTCATTTAATAATATGACAATTTATTTTTGGAAGAGTCAGTTCTTTATACATTTATTAATATAGCTTTCCGTTTTCTTTCCAAATATTTCCTATTATTGCGTATATGGCTAATCTTTTGTGAATTCTTTCACTATTTTCTATTTTGAAATTTTATGTTATTTCTTTCAGCATATATCTCACAAAGTAAGACGCTCATTTTATGTATTACATTTAGTTAGCAACTGTGGCTAAACTGCAACAAAAACTTGTCAGCGTTCTGACCCGCAATGTCAACTCAACGTAGCTTGAATCTGCGACATCATCTTCCGAAACGGAAAATGTAAAAAAAGATAATTCGTTGAACGTACCTATGTTCATACCCAATAAAATAAAGATAATTATTGCAATTTTATTTAATTTGAAGTACATGTAATGCATTAGTGAAATATTTTTTATATGCAGTTCTCTACAGAAAGCATTATTCTGATTCTTTGTGTTAGGATGAAATACGCCTTTCCTCTACATTACTGCCAATACAAATAAAATACAGTTGTTTTATTATGGAATTTTGTATTTTTTAGGATCCTCAAGACAAGAACAGAGCTGCTGAAATCCAGAATAAAATCCTTCAACAACAGAATTCCGTAAAACTTGGATTTACTAACAACACAGATTCCGGCGACAGAGATGATGCACCTTATGCAGAACTGTCATTGAATTATAAAGAGAAAAATACTATGAACTCGGGAATTACTGAAGAAAATTCTACTTATGAATCGTCAAATGAAGAGCAACAGGATTTAAATCATGAGAGAACGTCGATCCATAGTACACTTCAAATGAAATCTTCAACGATTCTGGAAACCGAATCACTATCAAGTATACCAAGCACGGATTGTTTTGGAGTGAATTCTTTCAAAAATCTAGAGCAATGTCACTATTTGGAAGAGGTTGTGGATGATGAACGTTTCAAAGTTGTGTCCATTGGCGGATTAACCAGTAGGCCAAGGTAGGCCATGGCCCAGGGGCCCCGAGGGTCTGGGGGCCAGAGGGCCCCTCAGACTTTTGTAACTTTTTCTTTAAAAAAAGTAAATCGAATTTCAAAATTATATTATCGGCAATTAGAGGCCTAGTGGGCCCCTCAGACTTCTGTGACTTTTTCTTGAAACAAAAGTCAATTGAATTTCAAAATTACAGTATCGGGAATTAGGGGCTCAGGGGGCCCCTCAGACTTTTGTAACTTTGACTTTTACAAAAAAGTGTCAATTAAATTTCAAAATTATGCTATCGGAAATGAGGGCCCCAGTGGGCCCCTAAGACATTTGTAACTTTTACTTTTACAAAAAAGCAACGAAATCTTGGAAATCTGTATGAGAATTCAATACAGATACCGCATTCATAGTTATAAAACTTCGAGATTTCGTAGTGAGTAGCCCCTCGATCTGGACGAAAATTTATTCCACTCCAAACTGCTATCAAACGAAACCAGCGGAAACCTTGCAAAATAATAGTGTCGACAATACTTATTCTTTTGAAAATTGGGAAGACGGGGAGGATGCAACAATGTATGATTGCTCTGAAGTAGAAAGAGACAATCTTGCCAGAATCGGTGACGAAAAATGAAAGATTAACGAAAATTATAAAAGATTTTGAAAGATTGTCAAAGACCGAATTCATTTCAAATGAGACATGTTCTACACTTGAAGACGCAGAATCTCTCGACAACGAAATCTGTTGTTTTTTTACAGGAAATCAGACTATACTTATTTTCCCGATTTTCGGAAAATATTGTCTGCTAAGTTATTCGTATTTTAATTTCGTGCTTTGTGTTTAAAAAATAAAAAAAATTTTCTGTAAACATCTATTACCACCAAAATAGCCGTGGCCGACCTTAACTTCACCTTGCGTCCCGATTGAGAACGATAGCCGATCTCAATCGTTCTGAATCGGTAAGACCCAATTAACAAACACAATTGGGAACGATTGAATTTTTTTTCAATCGTTCGCAATCGGATCCAATCATTCTTTTATAGAAGGAGGCATAAGGGCCAATGTTCAGAATTACCAAAGGCATAAGGAATAAAAATTATTTAACTTTGATGTTTTTCTACTAGCTATCAGCTTGGATACACGTTTCAACGTGAAACCTGCAGCATCTCACGTTCGACGAGCAAAATCTCTGATAACAAATTCATGAATTTATGTGGATCAACACATAAATGACAGCGAAGATGTTAGTTAACAATTTAATAATAATATTTTCAATATTTGAAAGTGAAATAGTAAAAACTTTAATAGAAGCATACAAAAAGAAACTTTGGAAATTTGGCAAACCAAGTACCGCAAAATGAGGAAAAGCGGCACATATCGTATAAGTGGCGCAAGCTTAATTGTAGATTTTAAAATACAATATTAATTCTTTTAGGCAAAATATGAGTTTAAAATTTACCAACTGCAAAGCTTCAATTATAAAATCTAGAAAAAGCAATATCGCATTTTGAAATACAGAATAAATGGTGCGCCAATTTATCCGCTTAGTCCCACTTACGGTAATATATAAAACTATCTTAAATTGTATTATATATGCACTCTTATTATTAAAAATCAAAGGTGTCTATTTTTTACCCTCAAAAAATATTAATTATTTGATAAGATCAAAAATTTCTTTATTTTAGAGTAGATATTTTTCATCATGTTGAAAATTGTTTATATTGATGTCAAACCTTAACCTTATTGTGCAGCCATAATTGCTGTGTAACTATACTGCGCATCCGTAGGTGCCATATAACTCTACTACTTTAGTCGAAGCCATATGTAACATTGAACTCTACTGTGATGCCAAAAGTGTCGTGTAACTTTACTGCGCAGAATAAGGTGCAGTATCACTCTTCTGCGTATCTTTGGCTCCCGTAGAACTCTTTTGCTCAATCTCAAGTGAACTCAATAATTTCAATCCCTCCACTTTAACTGCTCCTTCTTCTCTCTCAATCTCGCGTTATTTGGGTGATAGTTTGAATTTTCGATTTTTCAACATAATTGTTGCCAACAGAATTAAAGGAAAGAAAATAAAAGAAAGAGTCAGTGAT
>CAKNYM010042405.1:17636-33650 GCA_932195095.1 Andricus curvator
GACATGTACTTACACGGGCCGCAGCAAAAATAATTGTGTTGGCTTCCGAATAATTAGTATGGTTGCGGACGCAACGCAAACTTGGGTGGAGAATTTTGCCAACAGAATTAAAGGAAAGAAAATAAAAGAAAGAGTCAGTGATACTTATTATTAAAGGAATACAAAATATTTAGTTTGTTATATGGAAAAGGCTTTCAAGGCCGCAATGTGTGAGGACCGAGTCCTTGGGGAAGAATGGGAAGGAGAGAGAGAGGGAAGGGGGAGCAAGTCCCTGGCTATCAGGAAAATTATTGATTTGAGTCAGTGACGTTTTGGGGTCTGGGGAGAGAGCTTACACGCGTCAGTGAAGAACCTTTTGTGGACGCTTCGGACCTTCGATGCGGGATTGCCACAATTGAACTAGTGAATCAAAGTGTTAGGTGAACATAGGGTGAACATAGGGTGAACCATAGTGTTTGGTGAACATGGTGAACATGCTGTCTTGGTGAACGTAGTGCGAACTATGGGAACCTGAGTTTGGGGAATTCTTGAACCCTACGAATGTGAAGTGAAGTGTCAGTGAAGTGCCTAGGATTCTTTGGAACCACATGGAACTATCCACTACAGAACGGGAGTATACGCAAACTTGTTCTTCACGTTTGGAATAATTGACGGGATCTTTTTGGCAGGTAATAATAATTCTTGATGTTTAAAATAAGAACGGTGATTCCTATCATGAAATGTATATTCAAAAGTTACTTTTTAGGTCATTTTAAAAGCACTTTTATAATTTGTAGAATATTTTTCATACTCACGTTGTTTTTCTGAAAATTTGACTTTACGATTTTTTAATAGTATTTTTCATGTTTAAAAGAAACCCGTGTATTCTACATAAGAAAAAGGTAAAAGACGATTTCGTAGGTCTTCTTAATGCCAATAATTTTTTTTTGTACTTTTTTTCGTATATCGCATGGTTTTGCTGAAAAATGTATGTTATAATTTTTTCAAAACGTTATCACAATTAAAAGAAGCCTCGGTGGCTCAGATGATAGCGCATCAGAATTCTATGCAGGAGGTCTGGGGTTCGATCCCTGACCCGGGTACCAATGGAAATTTTTCGATGTACTTCTACCAGGGCTTCAGTGGTTCGGTACCCACCTTAAACTATAGGTCCCCTCAGAAAAAGCTGGTGCCTTACCGAGGATGAATGGTCTCTTTCGCGGGTCTAACCTTGGGTGTCGAAGCCGATTTTTAGAAGACTCGAAAATGAGTCAGCGATCTCCTTGCGTGGAGGCAGGCCCTCTCGAGGGACCTCCGCTCGGAGGTCGCTGGATGTCTTCGAGTAATGAATACACACACATACACTTACATAACACACCAGGAGAGTGTTTCGAATCTGTGCATCTAACTGATAACCTCAGAGGGATCGCTCCGTCCACCCTAGTCTGGCCGTATCCCCACTCTGCAACCTGCTACGGGAGGCTGCCGAATGGCAGAGTGGGTGAGGATCATTTTGCCTGATCAACAAAGTAGGACGTCATTTACAGTGCGATAAGTATGCATGGCACCTGAGAGGTGTAATCTCAGAACGTCGGTAACAACGAAATCCACCGAGATCCAAAAACACTCGGCGAAGGATGGGCGGATTCGGAGTACTGCCTTGAGAATAAACACGGGTATGGCGCAATAGGCTTCATAGCTTGAGCGCCAGGGGTGAGACCTCACGCCCCCCCCCTCCGCCTACATTAAAACTAAATATCACAATTAAAACAAATACTATATGCGTCTTTTCAAAAAGCTGTTTAAAGAAAATTTGAAGACGTTTTCGGGATAATAGTATATTGTGCTACGAGTGGGGAAAATGGTCAATTGTGAACGAGCATTCTCCGCGAGTAGCTCGTACTATTTTGTCCAACACCTACGCGCAAAAGATGACTTTTTTCGTCTAAAAATAGCAACACGAGGACGAGTCACGGTTATACATCGAGTCTCCTGCAAAGCGCCCATCTGAGTTGTAGATGGCGCCCTGTGACAGCTTATTCAATCACACATTCACGACAGAGCATCACTTTCTCCCACTGTTCCACGTTCTTTTTCCCACTTCTTAGGAAACTTTTGCTCACAAGTGGAAACAACATGCTACTCTTCAACGCTCACGTCAACGATTGAGAAATCGCTCATTGTGTCCACCAGTATATTGGAGAAAATGCATAACTTCTGTAAATCAAAGATCAATATATTCTGGGAGAACAGACAGGGTCTGGATAAAGCGGAAGGAGTGGCGTTCAAAATAAAGCAAGCCGTACGCAAAGCGCAGTAGTTCTGCAAAATGATACCGCCTGAACTCTAAGCCCCCCTGAGGCAAATTCCACCGGGCCACAGAAGAAGAAGTTGAGGACGAAGGGATAACCACTGCAGCCAAACTGTCCAAGAAGAAGGAGCCGCAGACGAGACCTCGGCCTAAGGCGGTTTTAATTAAAAAGGCTGAGGGTCCTACGCCGAAGTCCTGAAGGAGCTCAAGCAGAAAGTAAAGCCGGATACTCTTGGTGTCAAAATCAGGTGCGTCAGGCTAACTCGAAACGGCGAAGTTCTTATCGAGGTAGGTCATGCAGCGGATGGCAGATCAAAGCTATCCTCTGCCAAAAAGGAGGAAGTCAAGCGATAGGCGATGTGAATGTGAACATAAAGAGGGGAGACTGCTGCGTACGGGACACCTTAAAGTAGGATAGAAGTCCTGCAGAGGCTGAAATAAGACGGATGTTAAGAAATTGCACCGCTGCCAGGGGTTCGACCACTTGACACCAAACAGTAAGGTTCCAGACCGGACCAAAGCATGTTAGGGGTGCGACCATGAAAGCCACAATTACAAGGCTGTGGAGTACGACAGCACCCCTCAGTGCTACCTCTGCGCCGCTAAAGAAGGACAGCCCCGGACCGAGTTCCTATTTCTAGCTGCTTCGCTTGCGTATTTCAATTCAAAATTACTTTCCAGAACTGCCGGAATCAAAAACTCGCTTCATTATGACTTCACACTTGACAGACTGATTGTGAGTAGTAAATAGTGATTAGACTAACTCGAATTGAGAAGTTGCCATACATCACTGGTAAGTTACCATGAAGTACCGAAAATATTAGCAGTTTTTGATAAGCTTCCAAAATGTCCGGAAATTTACAGTAAATTTCCGGAAAATTTATTTTGATTGTTTCTCAAATCGAAAATTTCCTGTATTTGTTGCAAGAAACATCTGCTCGCCTACAACTCCCCATCGATTCGCCTCCGAGTCATAAGCAAACTTCACACTCTAATGGAACTATACACTTACTGCTCTTGTAGCACAATATACTATATTTCTATGTGCAAAAGATTAATTTGAGAATTTGTTTAAAATTTTTAGGGTTTCGCAGGAATCCCTTATGGGGGTAGTTAATGGGGTAATGTACACCCATTTTATTGAAATGTACGCCTTCCAGTCTCATGTGCGTGAAAATGGGGCTATTTATTTTTAATGTGCAAATTTTTGGGGTGGCAGGAACCCCTAAAGCTTGTGCAATCGAAAAAAATACATATTCACTGTTTTCATTGTCCAGTAATTGTTCAAAACGGAATTCGAACTTTGTTTTTTTTCACCACCCTACTGTCAACTGTGAGTCGAGCAGATTTTTTCATTTGTTTTCGAAAAAGACAGGCAGGATGAAGCATTGATGAAAGATTGATGTCTTCAGTACTACTATTGACTTTTTAATCCAATTACCAGTACATAATTTAATTCAAAAACAATATTGAATATTAGTTTTATATCCTATTTTAAATTATTGGTGTAGAGAGTTGTTTACACGAGGATTCAGATTCTTTACTGTAAAACTCCACATGATTAAACGGCGGGAACCTACTGGAGCTTCCTTGACTTCTTCTCGGTTCATTAGGGCAACCTTGCCACTTTTGATGTTCATTTTCACCCGTCTTTTATTGCGTTCATGAAGTTTATACATTCCGGCAAGAACATTGAAACTCTCCAATATTGCGAAGACGTTACCATCGGAAGTTGATAATACAATTTTTTCTTGGGTTGGCATAGGCTCATACGTATTTTCTTTTGTTTTCATTTCAATTGGTTTATCGGTAGGAAAAGTGTATCTTCGAAGCTCAAATATCCGGTGCGGATTCGTATCCGGAATAAGCCGAATAAATCTCAGCTGTTCAAGTCCACATCCATGTCCGTCAGGAGAAGGAAGCATTGCAGGAGAAGACATGGGAATGGCAGTAGGCGACCTCGACCTGACACGAAAAGAAGGCTCGGGAGGATGAAGATCCCTCTCAGGTGAATGTGTTTCAAAAAATTCAACAAAATTAAAACGTCTGGGACGAGGAACGCCAGGAATAGGTTCGCCGTTAGGTAAACACTCAAATTGCCAACTTAACTCTGAAAAAAAAAGGAGAGGATTACATTTTTTGTTAAGAACGTAGGTATTTCATCAACCCCCCATGTGGAAATTGACCAATTTGTCCTTATTTCAATTAGGACAATGGTCAGATCTTTATTAGCATAAATGGACTAGTAAGTTATAATCACGAACTGTTTAGGTCTTGGTCAATGTAGACCGTTTAACTCAAATATTCCCAATTCACATCAAAACAAAACGAAATCATAATTATGGCCTACAATGACACAATGATCCCAATGGGCCGCCTTAATCTGCGCATGCTGGTATTGCAACGACAAAATAATTAAACTTTCAACTAAAAAGATGAATTTTCAACGGATATGATAAATCTTCATTAAAAAGAAGAATTTGTACAAAAAGTATTGCATTTCCAACCAAGAAAGATTTTTCATTCAAGAAAGAAACAAAATTTCAACAAAAATTATTCAAATATTTTTCTACCAAAATATTTAAATTGTCAACCTAATAAGAACTTTGAAGCTGAGAAAATAACAATTTTCTATGTTCAAAAATGCGATATAAGTGAATTTTTTCATAACAATAACAATTGTTGCTGACAATATTTCCTATGCTAATATTATTCTTTAAAATGGAAGATAAATAACTCCATCAAAAGAAAAATGGTCTCTGTTTAAAAATGTGAAATAAATTGATTTGATTATAAACATTGTTTATATAAATAATAATTGTTGTTGAGTGGTAATAATAGCATAATATGAATACACTCGAGCCCCAGTTTAGTAACAGTGTCGGGGGTTGCCTGCAAATAGCCTTGTTACTAAATCGGGGCAATCGAAACGTAAACACTCAACTGAGTACTCGCGCACTGCGGCCCTTCCGAGGCGAGAGTCGAATTCGTCTCTCGCCCCTTAATCTGAGAAACTGCGTGGGCCAGCAGTTCTAGGAATTACTAAACCAGGGCTTACTAAAACGCGGCTCTGGTCTATTATAATAATAATAATAATAATAAATTTCTTTTATTGGTATTCTATTTTTATATAATTTCACTTTACTATTTCTTTATATTGAAATATTTCTTTTATTCTTATACTATTTTTACAAATTTCATTATTTGCTTTTATGAAAATAATAATAACCAAAATCAATGTCCAGCGCGAATAAGGATTGCAGAAATATCGTGCAATAATTATCTATTCCTTTAGATAAAAAGGAAGAGTTTAAAAAAGAAGCTTCTTAGAATAAGGAAATGCAAATGCTAAGAAAATATATCTATATCTTGATTTTTTTACAGAAGAGTTACTATTCGTTTGAGCAGAATATTTACATTGTGAAACAATTTATAAAGCCAAGCTTTTACAATTTCTCGGGTGAAATTATAACGGCGGACTAATAGTTATTTTCGGAAAGCTGTTATATTCACCAATAGAGTTAAGGATGTTTGCCATGGTGAAGACCAGAGTACAGACGACCCTCATGCTTTCAAAGAAAAGGAAAAACTGATTCATGCATTAATGAAGAATTTGGTTAACGCCATAGCGAAGGAATATTCTGGTGCGTCATTTGTACATAGATTGTGCAATATATCATATAGACGACAACTTGTCCTTCTGAGATGATTACTGAGAATTCGTTAAAATTGAGGTAAGCAATTCGATAAATTCTTGAATTTTTTATGAAGAGCTTCTTACGTGACACATCTTTTTCAAAAAGTCGGAAACATCTTTACTAGGTGTCATGCGACGTGGATTTTCACAAACTTCCAAAAGGAATTTAAAAAAAAAGTCTAGCGCACGAAAAAGAATAATATGAGCTATCTCTCGATACCAAAATATTACTTCTCTCATTGACAAAACATAACTAATATAAAGAATTGTATTTTTATTTCAGTCAGTTTCACATTTTATAACATGGATATTCCGTTTTCTTAAATTTATGAAAATTTTGTTGCTATAAAATGCCTGGAGTAGTCTCAAACGAAAGCGAATGTATTTTGAGGAAAAAAGCTACGTTCTCCTACATAATGAATGGTGTATTCTTTTTTATAGACACATTTTTGATCATTTTTTTTCTCTAATAGTGCTTTTAATAAAGAATCGAAAGCTCAAATGATTGAAAATCATTGATTTTGAAAAATATGACATTTATTTAGTATATATGGCAAGCGGAAATTTCTTGCTTATTTCAAAATGAAAAATGATGTGAAAACCTTAATATTCAACCTTACCAAAAATACAACTGAAAAAAAAACACGAAGAAGAACTATTGGAATTGGAACTATAGAAATGACTACTGAAAAACCTACTGGAGTATTATTGACTAAATCAGTTGTCAAAATATTGTATAATTATTACTGCATTATATTATTATTGTTATTTTACCAAATTTTTGCTGACGATTCAATCATAAATATTCACAAAGTCTTCCCAGTAATATTTGATGATTTGATATATTATGAACTATTATTTCGAAATAGGTAAATACTAAAGTTGTTTTTTGTACGTTTTTGCATGCTTCACGACACACTAATACTACTGTACATACATCAAGAAGTACATACCTAAACTTTTTAAAAAACTAGCGAAAGCTAATAAAATAGAGTTTGGAAAAGTTAAGTTAAGTAAAGTTACCGTAAATTACCGAAAATTACCGAAAATTTGCATGAATTTCCGGAAATTTATGGAAATTTAAATAATGCATTTTGGGTAATTTATGGTAAGTTACCATATTTACCTGTAAAATTGCCATAAATGACTGAAAATTTTCATCAATTTCCGGAAAACTGAAAATTTGACTACTCCATTTCTGGTTCTAAATGTTAGATAAAAAATGAAAGTATTCATTCAAAAATTCATGTATTTAGTCGAAAAGTGAAATTTTTTGATAGTAAATTAATCTTCTTGGATGAAAATGTATATTTTTTGTTGAAAATTCAACTATGTGGTAAAAATTCATCTAAGAAACAATCCTTATCTTTCTAATAAGAGTAAAAACTAATTAATGTGTTAATAAAGAATTTTGTCAACAATGTACCTAATGAATATTCTGATTCTTCGTCAGATTTTATAGTCTATCATATAGTCCTTATCATGAATTATATGTGTCAAGCTTTTTCTTCACAGATATTTACATCTCATTAGAGTCAATGTCAAAGACAAAAATGTACTTACTCAATTCGTTAAAAATGATGTCACAATTTATATATTCTTTTACGTTTAAAGCTAAATAATAATTGTTTATTAGAATATATTTTGTGAAAATTTGGCTTTCTGGGTAGAAAATTAATCTTCGTGGTTGAAAATTGAACTATTTTGTTGAAAATTCGTTTTTGGGGATTAGTAGAAAATTTACTTTTATGATTGAATATTAATCTTTTTTAGTGCTTTTTTAACTGCTTGGTACAAAGTTCAACTAATTTGTCAAAAAATTATTTTTTGTTTGAAGATTCATTATTTTAGTAGAAAATTCGTCTCTTTTGTTGAAAATTGAACTATTTTGTTGAAAGTTCGTTTTTTGTTTTTGGTTGAAAATTATTCTTCATTGTTGATGATTTATATATTTTTTCCGTTCCGTAAGTGGTACATAATATGTCACAGAGTTACAGAGCAAAGTGTGACATTTTGCGTCACAGGTGGGGCACCTGTGACTCATCAGTTATGTAACATGTTACAATCCAACATTTTACAGTTACATAACTATTATATAACCATAATAAATTTAAAATTTCAAAATTTTGAATTTATTATAATGAATCATCGTATGTATGTATACCATTAAGCCTTTTTTTTCCCTTTCAGGGTAGGCGTGACACTACCCGATTCGGGTAGTGTTTCTAGGTGGATAGTTTCTTGTAGTAAATAACTACAAGGGTGGGCTCACCACACATGTGAAAGCATTAAATCTATTATTATCGAACCATGTTTTCTGTACACCAGTGCCGCCTAGGGGACACAAAGTGGGGCAAAAAAAACGTCCGTTGACAAATTGATTTTCAGAAGACAATTATTATCCGATTTTAACTTTTGTTTTTGAAATGAAAGCTAATAAAATTTCGCATCGAACTGTCCTGGCCGATTTTTAAATTTTTAAATATTTTTTTGTTTATTTAATAACAAAAAAGAAAAAAAATTTACTTTTGAAGTATACCGGTTTAAAAAAAATTCTGTGATACAATCAAAAATACCTATAAAATAGAAAACAACTATCCAAAAAAGATGTCCGATAGCAATGCAATTGTTAAAAAATGTATTGAATTTGTTATAAAGAAATAAGTGAATGAAAATAGTTTCGTGGGGATTGACGGCGATTCGTCACTTGATTCGCACTAAATTTGAACAATTTATAGACAAAAAGAGTTTTTTAGTTGGATTAAAAAAATTTAATAAATAATTCGTTATTTGAAAAGCCATTTTTATAAACAAATATCCATACCAGGTATTTTTGATAGAATAAATGAAGTTTTTTCTATGGAATCGATTATATATTACTTGGGAATAAAACCTAAGTATCATATTTGGTCACCAAATAAAAGTTAATAATTCTTTAAACTACCTTCATTAACAAATGCACTATTTGGCTATTTTTGGAGGTACAAACTTGATTTTTTCGAGGCAATTAACTGTAATTAACTAACTTCTAAATTTTCAAGAATATTTTGATGACAGTAAACAATTTATTATTGTAAATAACAATTGTTCAAACACATTTTTATTATTTTATGTATTTATGAATGAAATACCGCTTTTTTCAAGGAATTAACAGCCAGTTATTTAGCAATGATTTTTTGCTATGAATCGATAACATTTGATAATTGTTGAACCAAACTGAATTAAAAAACGCATTATTTGGCTATTTTCCAGCATTTAAACTTGTTTTTTGTGTGTGTAATCAACTGTTAATAACACATTTTTAAACTTTTTTTGTTTAAACAATTTCTGTTTTACTGATATCGTCGAAACTGCATGTGATCAATTCCGTTAACCGAAAAAGAAAGTCAAGTAGTAATTAAGTTTCTTTAATAAACCATCAATACACTTCATTGAAATAAAAATGACAATAGTGGATCGTTATCGAACTATCAAAAAAAGTTGAAAAATGTGTTATTAACAGTTGATTACACACAAAAAGAAACAAGTTTGAATGCTGAAAAATAGCCAAATAATGCATTTGTTAATTAAGTTTGGTTAAAAAATTATCAAATCAAATTATCTCATCACTACAGTACTTCTCATATGATTTGTAGAACATTTTATTACCTTCAAAATGAGCCCTTGAACATTCGAAAATGTTCAATAGCCACCGAGATAGAGCGTCTCAACGTTGACCCTTTTTGGTAATTTTTCACGAAAATCGTTGAAAATCAATTTTATCCTTGAAACACAGAAAAAAGCTTGACTAAAAAATCTTGCGTCTTATTTTTTGCAGGTCTCAAAACAAGCGTTGCCTAGGTAACTCCATGTAGTTTTCTTATGTTCTCAGACTCAAATTAGGACCTTTTTGGCTTAGAAATCTTGCGTCTCAAAAAGCACACAATAAAAGAAATATTAACACGAGGTAGATAATACTGTCATACTGTATGCCTTGAATAGAAATAATCCACTTAGCTGATTCTATGATTTAAATGCGAATAGAATTTTTTCAGATCTTGATTCGACTTTTCTCAGCACCTTAAGACATGGAAAATTTTGGAAAAACTGATTTTCAACGATTTTCGTGAAAAATTATCAAAAAGGTTCCAAGTTGAGATGCTCCATCTCGGTGGCTGTTAAACATTTTCGAATATTCAAGGGCTCATTTTAAAGGTAATTGAGTCCTCTACCAACACCAATAATCATACTATGAATGAAATAAATTTCTGAGAAGGTTCGAAAGGTAATTTAATTCTCTACAAATCATGCGACAACAACTTTTGTGATAAAATACATCCCTGAGGAGATATTCTCAAAAAACCGATTATTGGTGCTTTTGACTGAACAAAAAAGTGATTTTCTCGCTAACAGGATCTGTTCAGATTTTGTCTCAACGATTTTTGAGCACTCCTAGAAAGAGCATGCCACATTCACTTTTCTTAGGTCTTTCAGGCAGACATTTATTTGCTTCCCGACCAACGTGACAAGGACGAGTCATGGATATACGTTGACTCTCCTGCAAAGCGCCCATCTGAGTTGTAGATGGCGCCCACTTCTTAGGAAACTTTTCCTTACGAGTGGAAACAACATGCATGGCTCTATGTTATCGTGTTTCTAACGGTGTCTCTGGGAACCAGATCGACTCCTAGAGTATTGCAATCTCATGCGACCTCACCCCCGTATGTGGGGCTCTGCGGGGGTGGACCAGTATATGGAAAAAAACGCCGAGCTCGTCAAAAAGCTGAATAGCATATTGGAGAAAATGTATGACTTCTGTAAATCAAAGATCAATATATTCTTGGCAAACAGGCAGGGTCTGGATAAAGCGGAAGGAGTGGCGTTCAAAATGCAGCAACCTATACACAAAGCGCAGTAGTTCTGCAAAATGATACCGCATAGTGCTGGCGAAGTTGGGAAGAAGCTGAAGGAAGCAAAGGAGAAGGCACGTCTGAACTCTGAGTCCCCCTGAGGCAAATTCCACCAGGCCATAGAAGAAGAAGTTGAGGACGCGGGGTTAACCACTGCAGCCAAGCTGTCCAAGAAGAAGGAGCCGCAGAGGAGAGCGCGGCCTGGGGCGGTTTTAATTAAACCGGCTGAGGGTTCGACCTACACCGAAGTCCTGAAGGACCTCAAGCAGAAAGTAAAGCCGGATACTCTTGGTGTTAAAATCAGGTGTGCCAGGCTAACCCGAAACGGCGAAGTCCTCATCGAGGTAGGTCATGCAGCGGATGGCAGATCAAAGCTATCCTCTGCCAAAAAAGAGGAAGTCAAGCAAAAGGCGATGTAAAAGTGAACATCATAAAGAGGGGAGACTGCTGTGTACGGGGCACCTTAAAGTGGGATAGAAGTCCTGCAGAGGCTGAAAAAAGACGGATGTTAAGAAATGCTACCACTGCCAGGGGTTCGGCCACTTAGCAGCAAACTGTAAGGTTCCAGACCGGACCAAAGCATGTTAGGGGTGCGACCAGGAAAGCCAAAAAGCTGCAGAGTGAGACAGCATCCCTCAGTTCTACCTCTTCGCCGCTAAAGAAGGACAGCCCAGGACCGACTTCCTTTTTCTAGCTGCTTCGCTTGCGTATTTCGATTCAAAATTACTTTCCAGAACTGCTGGAATCAAGACCTCACTTCATTATGACTTCACACTTGACAGACTGATTGTGAGTAGTAAATAGTGATTAGACTAACTCGAATTAAGAAGTTGCCATACATCACTGGTAAGTTACCATGAATTACCGAAAATTTTAGCAGTTTTTGATAAGCTTCCAAAATATCCGGAAATTTACAGTAAATTTCCGGAAAATTTATTTTGATTGTTTCTCAAATCGAAAATTTCCTGTATTTGTTGCAAGAAATATCGGCTCGCCTACAACTCCCCATCGATTCGCCTCCGAGTCATAAGCAAACTTCACACTCTAATGGAACTATATACTTACTGCTCTTGAGGCACAATATACTATATTTCTATGTGCAAAAGACCCCTAGCACAAAAACCATCAGGTATAAAGTTAGTCTATAGGCGAGCGAGGAGCCCTAATGTGACCCCCCTGGTGCTCAAGCTATTTAAACCTATTGTGCCACACCCTTAACTATTTCCTCTCCGTAGTTGATTTCAGACCTCTTGATGAAGCCCAGGTTGTCAACCACTGATCGCTTGATAATTTCCTGAGGTCCCATGAAGTGGGCTCCAAAGATTGTTGCCTGAGGCTAGCTTATGCCGGGCGAAAACCTGTTTTCGGGTTCAGTAGGTCTCGAAACGTGGACATTTGACAAGAACGGGGGGGGAGGGGGGGTCAAATTGCACACAAATCTAATACCTACTCTGATGAGAATGTAAAAATATTACACAAATTGTACATATTTTTTTGGTCACCCTGTATCAAAAACTATTATAATAATGAGCAAGAAACAAGTTGGCAAACGAATTTAAGAGTGTCGGAAGACAAGAAAATATTAGATTTCTAAAACACAACCAAATTTGGATAAAATTGACCGTTAAACTCTGGTATTGAACCTGGAATTTAAATTTTTCAATTTAACACAAATTATGTACCTTTTTTGGTCACTCAAAAGTCAGAAAAAGAATTTTCAAGTATCAGAAGACAAGAAGATATTAGATTTTTGAAATAAGACCAAATGTGGATAAAGCTGGCCGTGAAAATCCGCTATTGAACCTGAAAGTTAAAATGTTCAATTGAAGTCGAATTATGTACATTTTTGGGAACCCAGTATCAAAAACTATTACCCGAATATGTTAATAGTTAGTGGGGTAGTTAATTGGGTAATGTACATCCGTTTAATTGAAATGTACGCCTTCCAGTCTCATGTGCGTGAAAATGGGGCGTTTCCATATGTATTTTCAATGTGATCGCAAAAAATACATATTCACTTTTTTTCATTACCCAGTAATTATTCTGAACGCAATTCGAACTTTGTTTTTTTTTACCACCCTACTGTGCACTGTGAAGCGAGCAGATTTTTTCATTCTTTTTTCGAAAAAGACTGGCTGTATGAAGCATTGATGAAAGATTGATGTCTTCAGTACTACTATTGATTTTTAATACAATTACCAGTTATATGTAACATTACAATCCGCATTAAATTCAAAAACAATATTGAATATTATTTTTATATCCTTTTTTTCATTATAGACGTAGAGAATTATTTACACGAGTATTCATATTCTCTACTGTAAAACTCCACATAATTAAACGGCGGGAACCTATTGGAGCTTCCTTGACTTCTTCTCGAGTCATCAGGGTAACCGTGCCACTTTCCATGTTTATTTTCGCCCGTCTTTTATTGCGTTCATGAAGTGTATACATTCCAGCAAGAACATCAAAGCTCTCCAATATTGCGAAGACGTTACCATCAGAAGTTGATAATACAATTTTTTCTTGGGTTGGCATAGGCTCATACGTATTTTCTTTTGTTTTAATTTCAATTGGTTTATCGGTAGGAAAAGTGTATCTTCGAAGTTCAAATATCCGGTGCGGATTCGTATCCGGAATAAGTCGAATAAATCTCAGCTGTTCAAGTCCACATCCATGTCCGTCAGGAGAAGGAAGCATTGCAGGAGATGACATGGGAATGACAGGAGGCGACCTGGACCTGACACGAGAAGAAGGCTCGGCAGGAAGAAGATCCCTCTCAGGTGAATGTGTTTCAAGAAAATTAAGACGTCTGGCACGAGGAACACCAGGGATAGGTTCGCCGTTAGGTAAACACTCAAATTGCGAACTTAACTCTGCAACAAAAAGGAGAGGATTACATTTTTTTTAAGAACGTAGGTATTTTATTAACCCCCCATGTAAAAATTGACCAATTTGTCCTTATTTCAATTAGGACAGTGGTCAGATCCTCACCAGCATAAATGGACTAGTAAGTTATTATCACGAACTGTTCAGATCTTGGTCAAAGTAGACAGTTTAACTCAAATATTTCCAATTCACATCAAAACAAAATCATAATTATGGCCTACAATGACACAATGATCCCAATGGGCCGCCTTAATCTGCGCATGCTTGGATTGCAGCGACGTTCCTTGTCTGTAGTGCGCGCATATATATTTGAATTTGAAATAAGGACACGACCTAGAGCAAATGAGCGCTGCTCAGTTCAAGCATGCGCAGATCTATGCGACCCTGTTTGTATTATTGCAACGACTGTCCTTGGTAACGTTCAGATTTCTCACCAAGTGCACTCGTCGGGTGAACCTCTAAAAGGGGCGTGGCTTACGATAGTGAACTACGAAGTGCCATGTTCTTTGAACGGGCGCGTGTGAAAGGCTGTGGCGCGAATATAAAAATTGTCAGGTTGTGTTCACAAATAACAACATAGTATGTTTTATGCCTCTCCATTATATTATAATGGAGATGTAGCGAAAGAAAATTATTGTTGCTGTAATTGCATAAAACAAATTATTGTTGCAAACAATGATGTTTACAACAATCTTAGAAAGTGATGATGAAGATAGTGATAAGAGGATTTTTAGAGGATGTTTAGAATAAGAGGATTTGCTATTATAGGATTTTGATGTTTTCCCAAAATAACGAGGTGTTTCCTGGGCACGAATTCCATATCGATATACTTTTTTACACTCTTCGCAATTCACTCTTCTTTTTACCGCAGGTTTTATACAAGTTTCATTTCAAATATACCCAATTTTCCAACTTCCCGCTAATTCCTCCCGCCAATTTCAGTGTTCACTCGTATCCACCTACCTTTTTTCGACAAGTGAAATAGTCACCCATTGAGTGACCCCCACCCGTCACTCTGGTGATTTCTGAACGGTTCACCCGGGTGGATCCGCTCACTCACTCACCTAGGGCCAACGCGCCCAATTCGAATCAGTTGCGTCGCGGCCCTGCTACCTTTTGATCCATTTTTAGCTAAAAAATATTTTTCACCCAAAAATGGGATAGTTAAATCTTTTACTTACAAAAATTAATTTTCAACTAAAAGAATCACGAAATTTCAACAAAATAATTAAACTTTCAACTAAAGGGATGAATTTTCAACGGATATGATAAATCTTCATTAAAAAAGAAGAAAGTTTGAACCAGAAAATATGAATTTTCAACAAAACAGATATTTTTCTACAAAAATATTTAAATTGTCAACCTAATAAGAACTTTGAAGGTGAGAAAATAAAAATGTTCTATGTTCAAAAATGCGATTTGAGTGAATGTTTTCATAACAATAAGAATTGTTGCTGACAATATTTCCTATGCTAATGTTATTCTTTAAAAAGGAAGATAAATAACTCCATCAAAAGAAAAATTGTCTGTGTTTGAAAATATGAAATAAATTGACTTGAATATAAAAATGGTTCATATAAATAATAATTGTTGTTCAGTGGTAATAATAGCATAATATAAATACACTCGGGCCCCAATTTAGTAACAGTGTCTCCGAGTACTGAGTACTCGCGCACTGCGGCCCTTCCGAGGCGAGAGTCGCAACCGTCTCTCGCCCCTTAAGCTGAGAAACTGCGTGCGCGAGTAGTTCTATGAATAACTAAACCAGGGCGACAGGGCTTACTAAAACGCGGCTCTGGAGTATTGAAGCAGTTCAGAATATTTTAGAACTTAAAATTAATAAAATCGATTCACATTGAGAAAAAAATATTATTACGCTACTGAATGACCTCTCCGAGATTCATAAACGAACGGGTGATGCATATAGATATTAAGAATGTAGCCATTACGTGAATCGAGAGCGAATTGAAGAAAACTGGATAACTGCGTGCGCCTTCATCAATGAAAAAGAGGGGATGAACGGCCCTAATGAATGGAGAGACCCACTCGATACGAGGACGGATCGAAGAAGATCACTCTGCGTTTGATACCGATAACGACAGGTGCGTTAGCCAGGACGCAGTACCGGCCTTTGGGGGGGAGGGGCGAGGTCGGGCACCGCCCGAGGGCCCCGAGCAAATAAGGGCGCCGCAGACGCCCTACGCTGGTTTTAAAGCGCAAGGAGCCCGTCCTGGCGAAAGCACCTGTCG